>JANTFA010186080.1:0-18332 GCA_026413405.1 Phytosciara flavipes
TAATCTCGGACGATTTAACTACACCTTGTATATAAATATGAAATCCCGGTGTTTATTCAAAACAATTTCAATAAATTTAATATGGGTCTAATGGGTACCTTCAAAGCGAGCTCATTTATTGGCACTTTCTTTTTCTCACTTCTGGTGGGTGTAAGCGGTGCGTACGAAAGACTTACCTGTAAATGAAAAAAAGAGGAAAAATTAGATCAGTTTTTGAAGATTATGTTTGTGTGAAAAAAAAAGAATTTTAGATTGTAATTTAACGACTTCTTTTATGTTGATGAACGGAATAAAGTTTTTAATTATTCAGTCAACGAAAAAAAAACGTAAGGGGGACCCGTACGAGTAATGCACGGGATACAACCACGTGCTTATAGAAGGCATACATCTTTAAAATGCTCTGCAACACAGCATTTTTCTATCATCCCATTTAAGCTCATCCCCCGTTGAAATCACTTACATCAATTTCCAAAGACTCGAACAAAGTCTAATTTAAAAATGAAACTCTGAAAAGAGAACTCTGTAATTCACTATTTACTCGAGATGTGTACAAAAATAATCCAAAATGGCGGCTGGTTGCCATTTTCTCAGGCCACAGAAAACAATTCTACAGCTTCAAAGCTTTTGGATGAGATTTAGTCGAGATATCGACAAAACACAACTCAATTGCGTAGTGGTTAACTCGCCTGCTTTCCAATAAACGATTAAAGATGCCAGTGCGATAGTTCGATTCCCAATTGTGGCAGAAAAAAAACCGATTGTCAGACGTGTATTATATACAATATACAGAGGCTTGAATTGGTTCGAGTAATTGGTGGAAAGAGATTGAACACGGCTTGCCGGCAAAGATGGGAGACGTTGACATTTCACTCCTACTAGTTTCGCTCATATATACATAGATGGCACTCAACATTGTGAATACAAATCGAGGAAAAAGAGTCACATCAAGATTAGTTTCGTTTTATTCAAGTTATCCTCTTCACGGACAGATGTACATACGAGCAGACATTGTATTGCATCCACTTAAGGGATTTGAATTCGACGTGTTACAAACGGAAGAGTGAAAGCATAAGACCCACGTACTTCGTACGGGTCTAAAAATTCGGTTATGTGTTACGTATTATAATACAAATAATAATTTTGGTTTTCAAATAATGAAACAGAGAAACAACACTTAATCGATTCAATCATTTTCTGGACTATCAATTACACACAATATAGTCCAAGTAATTTATCATTCCGTTGCAAATATATGAAAAGTGATTTATGTTTTCGAACGCGTAACCGACGAAACGAACAATTAATTTCATATTTTCCCCCCTGATGTAGTTGTGTATAATACTCAGACAATCAATCGATGTATGTATACAACTAGCTCCCCATTCACAGTATGTTAAGTCGAAACGATTTGCTGTTTAATTGTCCCATTAAAATAAGGAAATACTTTGATTGAATGTGTAAAGGCATTTTCTTTTGACGGACATTTCTTATCGCTGGAAATAGATCTGGTCTGACATGTTTCATACCTGTTAAGCTGCTAACCGTGTTCCCCCGTACGTACAGGTTGTTTTATATAGATTTACAAATCATGTTTTTTACTATGTCACACGGCATTCATTATAAATGGATGAAAGCAAATTAATTGAATCATTAAAGCGATAACATCTTGTAGATCAAACAAATATTTTTTAACTGGAAAAGACTAAAAACAAGAAAATTCCGAGTTTCTGTAAGAAGGTAATTAAAGAGAAGTTGTTTGTTTTCATACGATGGGTAAACAAGTTTTCATCGCAGTTTTTAACATAAAAATATGTTCTTTTTGTAGCCGTTTCTCTATGTTTGGTTACATCCTTTCTCAAATGTAATCCAAAGAGACAAGTTAAAACTATTGATTCAGACACACTAAATTGATTCTTTGTTTAGTGCTTAAATTGAAGTAGATGTCAACTTGACACCAGCTTCCTTCCTTGAGTTATTGATGAAAGTGTTAAATAGGAGGTGGAAGCCTGGTGTCCCGATGGGAAGAAATCTGGTGTCCCGATGGGAAGAAGCCTGGTGTCCCGATTGGAACTAGTTTCATATAAGACGATATGTACTAGATCTACTTCGGGGTTGTACAAGTATGGCGTACACCCAATATTGCCATTTGGCTTCATTTTCATAACCGATTTTGGTAAAAAGATATAGTCGAACGTTTAATGCAAAATGCCAAAAAGTAATGCCGATTTCCGCTAAGCATTCATACTTCGGAACGACGGCATAAAATGAGGCTTAGCTTGCAAGATTTAAAATGGTCTCGAAATTCAATGCTTGGGAGAAGAACGAAGACGATTGTTACCGGCTCGACTGCCCGATTCCCTTTAAGACTCGTGCAATAATGACGTCCACATCATAAAAAGAATGTCGAACGTGAACGAGCGATGTGTGAATATAAGTGACAGACAGTTACGTATGTTAGCTTAGCTGTGAGTCATGTCGAACACAACGTACATACATCAAATCATGAATTTCAAATGAGAATTATTGTATGTCGCTCTGATGGTGTAGAGAACTAACGCATTGGATTCTTAACCCAATGTTCGGGGGTTCGAATCCGCCATCGGGCATTGTATAAAGTAATATTTCATTTCAAATTGCTTCACCCAAAGACCCAAACAAACATTTGGTCAACATAATAGAGGTGAGGAGATGTTCAAAGAAAATGAGGCAAGCCATGTTGAGCCATAGAAAATATGTGGACGAAGGGGAGAGGGATTGGTTAAAAAACTGGAAAATCAAGAGACCTTCCCTTGGAGCTCTCATACCCAACGGGAAAGTTCCACTTCCATTCCCGGATGAGCTCCACTCAATAAAACTGAATATTTTGAACAGAAGAAACACACATGCATTAAGTCCCATTTTCCGCATCAATTTCTATTCCGATTCGTTGCCAAGGAAAACTTTTTTTTCCCCATAAATGTCAAATGTTATGAATGACATCATTATTTTACATTTTCTCCTGTTACATGTTTCCCTGGTATAAATCATGTATATGAGTAAGACGAAAAAAAAACAACATAAAAACAAGTCAAATGGCACATGATTATTATTATTACTGTGTCATCGACACACAACGCTCTGCATTTGACTTTTATCATTGTTATCCATATCGTTAGCAGAAAACGTTGATTTGATTATATTATGACGAGGAATAATATTGTGAAATTATGATGAGGAAAAAAATGGTTTTTCCTTAGCGTTATAAATATAGCGACGGAAGTCCTGTAAGCGTTTATTATAATAAGGAAAATGACTTTTCAATAACAGCAATTTAGCTGGGATGAAATAGCTAGAAGGAACTCAACCTACTAGGGATGACATACAAAATCAATTTTCATTTAATTTAATCAAAAAAAGAAGTTATAATAACTCACTTCGACATCAATTTAGAGATAATATGTCACACCCCATGTAATTTCCTAACAATTTTGTATGAAAACAACAAGAAAACAAATCAATGACGTCAATAGAAACAGCGACGAAGAAAAATCCATCGAAATTTAACTCTTTCTCTGCATGGGTTCATAGTGTGGGGTGCGGTCCAACGCAAACACATTCGAGTGCCGACATTCACCAATTGATTGCCATATTTAGCAAACAGTCAATAACTGTGAGAAAATAATTTATTAGACTCCTTTGGCCAACGGCGCTGAAAATGGTCCAATTTCACCATATTGTAACCACCATATACATACGTCGTCGCATCTTTTATTTATGGGTTTATGTCGAATAATCGAAATCATTTTAGAAATTTCCTTCTGGTGCCACATTCCATACGCATAACATTCTTCCATCACCAGGCCCGAACTGGTTACTGAAGGACGCGACGGGGGTTTCGCTGTCAGAGAGATTAAACTTAGCAAGGAGCGCAAATTCACTCGGGAAAGACGTCACTATAGGCATTTCAAGAAAATCGCAGGGGCGCAATCAGCCCATATGGCCAGTCCGCACCTGCTTCCATATTGCTTATATATACAAGGCATGTTCCGACGTACATTTGGGGAAATAAATATAAAGAAATTCGGCGACTAGGGCTCCCTTTTTCTTTCAATTATTAAATAATTTTGGTTGAAGATTAAATGCTTAAACGAAAATACAGAGAGATGTTGTGTATAGAAACCATATGGAATATATCACTTCGGTCAATATTTTCCATCAGTCAACTTTTCCTAATTTCATTTTCATTGCTTTTTCTTGCTTTTAACAGCACAGGCTTTCCATACACACACACAAACACACAGACAAAAAAGTTCGGGTAAAATTTGTCAAAATTTATATCGGGCAACAAGTTGCCATTATTGTGCTGGTTCGGTTTCGTTGGACAGAGTGCTTATGGCTGGAATATATATTTTTTCGAACTGTGGACTGTTAAAGGGTTGAATTCGATTGGGGTGATGATAATAAAATGGTATGGTTCTTTGCAAGTTAATCGATGGTTGATTTATGGAGTTCTCTCTCGCTCTCAGCACGTCTATGTTGCTGTTTTTGGTTCTTTGATCGGATAGACGAAATTTTGTTTTTCGCTTTGGGGAATTGTGTACAAGGAAATTTAACGGCGTTTTTTTATGTGTATACATTGCCCGACCATAAACTTGACGGACGTTTTCTTCCTTCCTCTCTCTCTCTTCCAATCGATTCGCATCAAGATGTGCTTCCCGTATGTATACACGTGGGCAGCACAATATATTTTACGATTACATTGAGATTTTGAATTATTTATTGAACAGGAAATTGGAATTATAGGTGTGGATGTATACAAGGAATATGGAAAGCATTATACAACACGAATGGGTTGTCTGTGTGTAAGCCTGCACAAAATGAAAATAAATTATTTTGTTTGCTTGCCGTTTTATTCGGGGACATCTTCGACCGAGTGATTTGTATCTGTTGACGAGAAGTTAATTTAATTTTGAGAGTATTTGGATTAGGTTTCTCTCTGGGTGGTAAGTATCATTTGATATGAAACCCATTCCTCAGAATGTTGGTCGACGTCACGGCATTTCCGTATAATACTGAAGTTTCAGCATCCAAGGATGAATTTTAAAGTGGAACCAGCCATGGAATGAATAATTGATAGGTTTATTGAACAGAGTCACATGTTTTCTCAATCGCAACTGATTCTGAATTTCAGAGAAGTTTAAGCAAATCATTTACGTTTATCAGCTGAATTATTTCATTGGACAGTAGCAATGAAAATAATTCTACGATTGGCATTGATAAATGCCAAAAAAGAAATCTTCAAATTTCGAGACAAAAAAGAAACGATTCAATCGAACCCAAATGCGATACTAAATGATGCGAAAGAATGAAAATGTATTCTCCTCAGCACGACCGAACCCAATGGCTGACACTGTCAACAAACGAGCCAATTTCAGTTTATGACCGAGTTCATCGACCGACGAGTACTTCGATCATAAACTGAAATTGGAGCTGAACAACCAAACTGCAGAAGTCAAGCGTAGAGTTGGTCTTGTATGGGGAAACTCAAATCAATATGGATATCAGTCTGAAACGTGTTTGGCCCTCCAGTGATAACGCATGAAGCGGAAACGTTGACGTTAACGAAAGCATCTGAAAGTTAATTCAGAGTGGCGCAAAAAGCCGTGGAAGGAACTGTGCTTGGAATTACGCTCAGAAACAGAAAGACAGAGGCAAACAAAAGTCGTTGATGTCATGGAAAGAATACCATCTCTAAAGAAGAGTTGTGCGGGACACATTGCACGGATGACAGATGAATGTTGGACCAAAAGAGTCATGGACTGGAGACCAAGATCTAGAAAGAGGTGGTCGAATGGAATCACAAAATTTCTAAAAGAAAAGAACTTGGAAGAGAACTGGAAACAGTTAGCAATGGATCGTTTGAAATGAAAGAAACTCGGAAAGGCCTACATTCAGGAGGGAACAAATAGACTGAAAAAGAAGAAGAAGTGCTGAAAAATGTTTTCAAACTGTTTTTGGCATTAGGGCCTTTTGACGTTTGGAATATGAGTGTTCCTGCTAGTAGCAGTGCTGTGTGAATCTACCTGAAGCACAGCTATGGTTATGCAATTAACTTTTTGTTTCATGTTTTCGAAAGCTATTACAATACATTGAGAAAAAAAAATCTCTGACGATAAACCAATACCCGCTATCAAAGTATATCAAAGGACGGGGAAATCCCATTTTATTTTTGTACTCAAATGCAGAATGTAACAGTAAAAAAGTAAATGAACTGACCATAAAAGAGATATTTAACGTTCAGCACTCTGTTCCGCTTTTAGAAACATGTCAAAGAACTTTTTTTTAGTGGAAAATAATAAAATCTGAACAAAATATCAATACCAATATGGTTACGATGATGAACGGAAATTAGTTTTTTACTTCATCTATTTTAACAACTCCTTTGACATGCAGCCGATATATTTTATCGTCTATTTGAAGTTATCAAAGTTGCGATCATCTCATCCAGTATGTCCTTTTGCCACAATTTTATTTCAAACGAACCCCTAGAAAGTAAAACTGAGTGTGTTGAAGCGTGTGTGTGGATATACAAAGAGCACATTTCCGATAAATTAGTGTTACATATGTTCCACATATTGCTGTGGAAAATGCAATGGAACAAATTTTGCCTCTATATTACGTATTCGACGAATGCTTGCCGCATCCCATCAGCATATATTAAGCGCGGTAAGTTTTGAAATACGGATTTGCAAACTTTTACTTTAATGGCTTTTTTTTCCAAGAAAAGAAGAAGTCGTGCTATAACTTTGTGGAAAAAAAACTTTTTTTTTCTTCGTCTCTTTTCTATAAAATATTTTATGACTTTCAAATTGCATTTTACATGCCTGAAAAACAATGTTTGCCTTCATATACTTATGTATCCACATTACGGTTCACTTTATTAGGGCTTATAGACACGTCGAAAGACAGCAGAGTTTGCATTTGTTTTTCTTTTCTGTTGAGTTTTTTTTTCTCTTTTGTGTGGAAGGATTTACTAAGATGATAATAATGTTGAAATTTTCGTCTGTCGCAATTAATCTGTCTGCTGTCGTAAAAAATTTTCCAACAAAATGAAGCTACGAAGGAAAGTTGTAAACTGAAATGTTGATTATATTCGCTAAATTATATCTGTCTCAACACTCATTAGGGAACGTCAGATTTTTTGCACGTTCAAGCAGCAACGCTAAGTCCGACCGATAACTGCTTGTAGCGAAAATAAATTAATTTTGAGTCAACGGTCTTTGATCGAACGAAATCCCAGTGTGCAGTGCATGAGATCTCAGAACTCCACTAAAGCAACTGGTTTTTCAATCGAACTAATAATCGTCGAACGATAAGACTTTCAAAACGTTTGGTGATCAATATTGAAGCAGGGGGTTGTTCAAAAATGACGCCACGATATTTTAGAGACTTTTCGACCCCTCCTCCCCTCGTCACGCAAAAGAGCCGACAGTGACCCAAAGTTCTAAGAACCGCCACGTTTTCTTGAGCCCCACTCCCATCTAACACCGTGACCGTCATTTCGGACCAAAATAATTTTTTCCAGAGTCTTATCGCTCGACAGGTATCGGTCCGATTGAAAAACCAATCACTTTACCGGAGTCCTAAGATCATGCGTTACACTACAACTTTGATCAAAATCCGTCGACTCAAAATTAATTTATTTTCGCTTTTCGCCTTTATCAATCAAATTTAACGTTACTGCTTGCATGTTGACGTAGCGCACAAACAATCTGACGTTTCCTATTATGTTTTCGATTTTTGTGGACAATATTCGTTTGGGTTGAATAACCCAATCTATAACTTCAAACTAAGACAATCATTGCCCGAGTATGGTAATGGGATCATACTTTTACGTGTCTAGATTACTGTTGCGTGTGTTGAGTGAGTGCGCAACGTACAGATAAAATTTAATATGCTTCAGTGGATAAAGCATTTTATTCCGTATTGGAGTAGAATACATAGACGCTTAGTTTCAGTAAAAAACCATTCACCGAAAGTCTTTAATTTCGATGGATTGAAACGATCCACGTCTACATCAAATATTTACACATTATCTCCTACATCACAATGTCAGTCAATCCCAATGGCAGCAACTTTGTAATATAGAAACTGTTCACCTTCCATATTGTTTGATCCGTACGAAGTACGAGGTTCTTATGCTTTTGCTCTTACGTTTGTAACACGTCAAATTTGAGTCCCTGGAGTAAGTGAAAATCTTTCCTTTTGAAAGGTATTCATAATTGTTTGTGAGGTCAAGTTCGAAGATGAGCATTTCCGAACGACCCATGCCTAAGCTCCAAGTGTTTTAGCGACTTTTGAGCATATCCATGCAAAAATATTTGTTGAAAGTGTGAATAGAACCGCAAGTGATAGAGAACTGACAATACCAATTCAGGAAAAAAACGTTTATTGGAATCGGTTCAGTAGACCGTGAGCCATAGAGGCGTAAGAGTAGCCGTTTTTGGTTTTAATTGTTTTTGCCCATACCTCGAGCTACTTTCACCTGATTTTGGTGAATCCTTTTGGACTTCGTACGAAACGCTCGAAATTGCTGTCAGCAATTCTAACAAGAGATGAGTTTAAATGGAATGATAGAAGGATGCAGTGTTGAAGATTAGTTTTAAGAGACATGGACAACTAGCAATGTATCATACACTACTCGTACGGGTCCCCCTCAAGTTTTGGAATACCTTTGACAACTTTGCATTCCTCAAGTCTCCGACAAAGTAAGCGAAATATTTGAAACCGAAATTTTTGCCGAAACAAGCTGGTTAGGTTTATCATTCCATTTTCTGCCTTCGTTTTTTTTTCTGCATGCTAGAGAAACCGATAAACCGCTTTCGAGGGGTATACATATTATATATACTGCCAACAGCAACATTAACTTGTTTGTGTAGGTATTATGGTTTAACATATAAACCGAAACGATTCGATCTCACCCTCAACAAAACTGTTTGCATTGGATGTGTCATGCATAAAAAACATTTTCTATCCAAATTATGATCATAATAACGCTTTTACAACCCCACAGCATTATCCTCCATCCAAAACGGATAACGAACAGCATTAAATGTGGAGATACATACATGTCCAACACACGAATAGTGGCACGCATGTTGTTAGAAGAGAAATAAAAAATGTTTTTTTTTCTGTTCCTTAACGATTTAAAAAATACCGCAAAAGCTCGATTTTCCCTCGATCATAAACATAAAAATATACAAAAAAAAACAAACAGGCATTCCATGTTGAACATAATATATACAAATGTACTGCCTGCCTTACTCTGGTCACATCTCATCTTTAAAAAATAGTTATTTTTCTACCAAGGTAGGTGTGAAAGTATTTACTAGCACTAGAGGACCTCTAGTAGAGGTAGATGGTCGATCCGAGGCAAAGCCGATATCGACAAGACATCGTGTGCGTGAAAATACCAGCATATCTACCGTCGTAGAATAGAAACAACGTTTATTGCAATCCGGTCCGTAACCATACCTTTCCAATGCAAAACATCAACAATTTTCTACCAAATATTCACATGAAAACAAACAATACGTTCGATCTAATTGTGGTGTTCTGTAGCCGAATGGCTATAATCAAAATGCACTTGGTATCGGCTGTTCGAAGCCTGGTGTCAGTAGGAGCTTTATTTATAATAAACTGAGGGTTAAATTGAGGGCCCGATAGCGTGCGACAAAAGCTCGATAGCGTGGGAGAAAGAAGTTTTAGAGCCGGTGGTGTAGAGAGCTAACGTGTTGGCTTCACAAACCAACGATCGGAGGTTCGAATCCACCGTCAGACAAATGGGCATAAAGTAATTTTTCATTTAAGTTTCAATTGAGTTTTCGAATCGCTTCATCTCAACGAGCATTGAACAAAGTCTTACTCGCACTAGTGCGCGAAAAACCTTTCTCGCACGCTACCAAACGTATCGAAGGTATCAGTGAAAAAAACAGTCTTGACTCAAATGACATCAAATACATGCTTGGAAAGGAGATGATTATGGCCCTGACTTGCAAAAAAAATAATTTCTACGGAAAACGAAAAAAATTTTGAGCAAAAAGAACAGAAATTCGAAATACTTGCCACTGGGGGTTACTTCGTATGCTTTTAATGGCTGTATACAAAGTACATTTAAATGTAATTCTATCTTTGGTTGCAATTTGAATCGTGTGTATACGAAATGTTGCTTGGCATTTTATTGAGACTATTTTCATAAATAAATTCAACAAGAATTTGTGCTCCAAAAACGTATGTGCATGTTATAATGTGTTCTTTCACAGATAAAATGTAACGTATGCAACTCCATTGTTCACTACTTTATTTACAGAATGTTGAACATAACTGAAAACATTTCTATGGAAATGTTTCTGTGAGCTGAAAAAATGAACTTCTCATAACAGCATAATTCGCTTGATTTTTTAATTAAAATACTTGTGGAGTATATTAAGTCTTCCCAAAGCCTTGCACTCATGCATAAATTGATTGCTGCTCGCATACAATCTCATACAGGATGGGAATCTACAGCAATAAAAAGAATCTGAAGGACTACACAAATAAACATTTCCCTCTCATTGACTTTGATTCTGAATAAACAATCGTGATGTAGACAGAACTGTTTATGTTTAGTATTTAGGCTGAAGTAGGTACGTTTTACGTTTGATTGGGTACACTTGTTTGTAGTGCCGCGAAATTTGAAAGACTCAGAACGGAAAAAAGATGGCAAAAGTTTGTGTAGGATTTGAGCAGAGTAGTATATTAGTGAGACTTGTCATTTTGATGGGTTACCATTCCTAGGAAATTGTATGAATATTGCAACATTTTATTATTTTATTTATGAATACAAGAAACATGACCCAGAGACCCCCATTCGTCCAGCGTCGTGGACCATTCAAGAACTTCATCTGTATTTCGGTCAGTATCAGAATAGTAACTTGGACGACGAGTTGCGAAGTGGGATTGTTTTTGTCACTAGATGTCACAAAGAGTTACGAAAACACTGAATTTCGTGTTCAATACAACATTCTCTGCAACCACTTGCGAAAAGTGAACTTTTGAAATGCAGAACATAACTCTGCGTTTAACAGTTCATTGTGTGAACGAATTGGATGGGGAGATAGAGTACACTGAATAGCTGAAAGGGTAGATGTGATGTTTGGTATCGCGATTATATTCGGGCAATTTGTGACTTCGTTTGTTTGAAGTATTCCGCTTTGTTCTACTCGAGGTATTTCACTACACTTGCTGCAACATCAATTTCTGTGTGCTATGCTATTCGCTTGTTACGCTAAATTGTGGTCGATAATAGATGACTACACCGCTTCCGGAAGGTTTGGTTCAAAAGGAGTGACAGAAAGAGTATAATGGAAAACCATTTCGTCACTCAGTGACAAAAAACGTATGGAAAAACCGAGATAAAGACCCCTCAAACGTCACCCTAATGACACATGAAAATGTTAACTTTTCGCAACGCCGTTGCAAAAAGTTTAGCATTGCAAAAAAACAAAATCCCTTTCTTTAGAAAATTGTTGAAAACCGAGAGAAGCAGACACGAGCTAGCTGTATCCACATAGAGCTCAACAAGTAACCCAATAAAAATAATGAAAACAATTTTTAAAATGTGAAGAGAATGAGATAGGTCACACGAAACGAAGCAGACAGAGGAAAACAATTTTCGCCGAAAAACAGAAAGATAAACGAAATGAGTTTTTGACTCAGCTCACGTAGTATATAGGATAGAGAGTTCCACTATTGCGATATACCGTACATAACCCTGTGGAAATGGTTATTTAATCGGTTTGTCCCGAGTGTTGAGGCAGGAAGATTTATTTTGTTTGTGTCGGATAAGATAATGTGATTATAGGAAATTGCTTGATGTAGAACACCCTATCGTTTAGATTGAAAAGTTTAAATGCACACAAAAACACAGACGATTTTGACAACGAATTCTTACCGGGGAGGAGCTTAAAATCCTTTTTAATTTGACAATTGAAATGTCGACCGCTGATTAATTAGTCATCGCAGAAAATGTTTCGTCATCCTCGTCACGTTTAAGTGAAAATTTTCAGTGAAATAATTTCTCGTTTGTGTTGTACAAGTACTTACACGTGGGACTAAAATGTCAAGAGGTGTGCACAAACAAAATGATTTATTTTCAATAATTAACGTGAATCTAAAGTGCAAAATTATACGCACCAGGGCAGAGAGGTGTTGCTAATTCGACTTTTTTAAACTCAAACATTTTTGACTTTAATTTAATGAAAATTTGATTTAACATTTCCCATTTTGATGGATGTTCTTGGGGACGTTTTTCCGTGCAAGACATTTTTAAGTAATTTTCCAGTCACGGTAAAATTTCCATGCACAACGGTATAATCCAATATAAATTCATTAGAATCCACAACTTCTACATTGAACAATTATTGGGAGCAAAATATCATTTCCCTTCCAATCGAGTCGTCAGAGCAATCAATCATTCTCCGTATTAGTCAAAGCATAAATTAAAATTCAGAAATTAATCTCGATGAAAACTCACTGTGTAACAACATGCCAAAGCCCCCCATACGTGTGTGTGTGTATTATAAATGTATGAATTATTGATTTTATGGAAATTATATATTGAAAGGAAAAATTATATTGCCCCTCATGACCATGCTATATGCGTTCATGTTGTGTGGATACCGTTTTTTATTTTCAATAAAAAATTTCCATCATTTACAAGAGACCGGCGTACACTCCTGTCAAGCCCCAACATATTCTATAAACGGAAATTATCAATTTTCCATTTACCTCAATTTAAACATCGTTCAACGTCATCGCAAAAAAAATAAAAAAAAATTGTGTGCCAGAATGGAGTTCGATAAATTACGTTTAAAAAAGACCCATGCTTACGACAATTAGAGCTACACGGGAAGAAATATCACCCGTATTCTCATTCAAAAATCAATCAATTGTTGTAATTAAAGTGTCACATACACCCAATTTAATTCCGTGTTTCGCTGTATTTGGATCGTCAAGTTGAGTGATGTCTATTGAGCAATTAAACACAAACATAGAACCGGAGTGCTTCTGAAAACATTTTTCATGGTATACTCATTCCAAAATAAGCACAAATTTCACGCTCGGTCGGATAGCGATGAAGTTACAGAACGAGGCACTACTGGATTTATAACAAATGTCGTTGATGGCATGGAAAGTATAGCATCTCTAAAGTGGAGTTGCAAGGAGGACAGATGAATCAAAACATCATGGACTAGAGACCACCTTAGCCAGGACCTAGAGGCAGACCACCAGAGAGGTGAACGAACGGGATGACAAAATTTCTAAAATAAAAGAACTTAGAAGAGAACTGGCAACAAGTATAGGAATGGATCGTTCGAAATTTAAGAAAATCGGGAAGGCCTACACTCAGCGGTGTAGATTGAAAAAGAAGAACTCGATTCGGTTCGCGCTGGAAATCTTTAATTAGCTAAAATTGTTTTTTGTTTACCAAGAGGAGAATATAAGAAATGGCAACAAGAGCGAAGCGAGAGTCGTAATATCGTTCGAGTTGGAATATGCCATTTATCTCAGTGATGGACACAACCCGTCTTTCTCCACAAAAATAGGAAATACCGATTTTCCAAACCATTTTTGAGAACAAAGTGACAACGAAAAACCTCCTCACGTTAGAGAAAGTGCTGCACTTTTCAAAAATGTCATTCTCTTCAGATAAAGGATAATATGCAAACGAACGATAAATACTTTTTCAGACACTCATCTGTGTAGATTGTCACACGAAGCATCTCATCCGCATATTGCGTCACACTTTTTCAGTGCTGCCATCAGATTGAAATCTATAACAACTCGTCAAGTCTGAACTTTTTTGAGTCAATATTATGTCCATTTAGGGGGTACATTTTGGGGTGCGACACACTATTGACTCAAAAAAGTACATACCTGACGAGTTGTTATAGAGTTTAATCTACTGGCAGCACTGATGTGTGACGTATAGTGGAAAAAGGCAATGAAAGTTTCTCATTTCTTCACTCAGTTAAGACAAATCAATGTTAATACCTCACGTGTCACACTATTCAGTTACGTATACGTAAATGGGCATTTCGTATTTACGTAATATAGTGATACCCGCGTCGGACGGTAAATCCGGTAAGAACAGAAATTATGTTGATGTCTATGGATGTTTCCGGAAGACAATATACCTAATGCCCACATCCGGAAGTTCTGTCCAAGATGAGTTACATGAAATTACGTGAATATACGAAATGCCTCAAACGTAATTCAGTAGTGTGGCGGAGTGTTCATTGAATTTACTAGATCTAACTTAACGATGCATTATTAAACCAAAACTTTTGCCAATGAGGCCACTGCAAAATTGTTTAATCCAATAATGGAGTTTGGTAAGTCCATCGATGGTATTTAAATGCTAGAGCGGAGAAGTGCTGCACAAATGATACTCAGTTGTATAATTGTTTAAAATCAGAGAACTTTTCCTTGCTTCCGACTTTATGAAATTAAATTCATTTTTTTCATTTAACATTATGACGTCGTCGTCTCGTCATTATCAAATTTATGTCGGGGTTATTTACCGACATCGCGTATCTCCTCTGGGAATATTAAATTTTTCGTTCATTTCTCCTTAACAACGCCCAGAAGCGTTTACAGATTTTAGAGTTGACTTGGCGCTTAAGTAACATTCATTTTACGATATTATATTTAAAGTGATTAAAATTATAATTATATTTCTTTAATGGGTGTAGTCGCGAATGCTTAGTGTTCGTGCTGTCGGTTTTGGTTTTTGGGAAAGGATCTCGGATGCTTGTGAAATTTATTCCATATATTACAGTGTCGGTTGACACAGTTTTCCGGTGAAAAATGTGAATATTAAATTCACGGAGATGCAAACGATGTTATATACATCCTGGAATATGAAGTGACATGCACTCGAAATTAACATTAATTTGATGTGTCTCGGTGTGTACACTTTTTGAAGTGGAACATTTTTTTTCGGGGGGGAACTTTTTTTCCTCACAACTCAAATTATTTTTGTTTAATTTAACAAAAATTTTAATTCCAGTACCTGTCGGTCCTTGACCCAGTTAACTGACATGACCCAGCAAATAAGATAGTCGTTAAGTTTTTTTTTCTAGCCGCCCGAGCAACAGAAGTAACCGAACAATATGAGTTATCGTCAACGTCAATTAGCTAATTAAACGCGTGACCAGCCACACCCAGTACAACATTTCTTTATTCATTTTTACACATGAAAATATGCTCGTACGTTTAATAGTCGGTTTAAATGCTCATTTCGTCATTAATTTTCATTTCGTTGATTGCGATTACGTTACCCAACGTCCCATTAGTCAATCAAACTTTTGCCATCTATTTCGTTTATACAATTTACTGGTCTATCCGGATACGGAATCCAGTGCGTTTGATTATTCCACCAACAATTCCTGGTATCTGGTAACATTGTTACGCGCCGGAGAATAAAGTTCTCGTTCTCGTTATGAGTCCCTTATGAGATTGAACAAGATGGAAAAGAAATTTTTCCAGTCAGGCGATCATGATTATATATCTGGATTAATTAACTTTTCGCATAAATTATAGTGGAACTGCAGCACATTGCATTATGATAATATCCGCGTGGGATATGGAATTTAATTAAAGTTTATGGATTTGCAGCGACACCTCGGAGACATTTTTTTGTCTATACAAAGTTCCACCATCGTGTTGTAAATAAGACAAATGGAGAACCCAAAACAAAGGAAGAAAAAATCCCTTCACTCAATGTTTACGAAAACAGCTTGTCCCGTCACTCAGTGACATGAGAGCCGCCGCAATGTAGCTTTTTCCCATTTTCTCTGCAATGTGTAGCGTGCCATGATATAAAGCTGCAATGGATATGCTTGTGCAAATTTAATGCAATTTTATTATTATTACTAAGCGGCTTACAGCTTACACCGGAAACAGCTGGAAGGGCAATTGAAAAAAAAAGATCTCGGGGGTATTCTCATTCCGTGTGGCAACGGTAATTTAATGGAGCTTGGAGCTGAAGTTTTTTTTTTCATGACATCAAAAAGAGGATAGAACTGATATTGCATCTGAAATCTAATTAATTTACATTTAATAAAGTCTGGGTGACATCACAGCCGATGTTATATGCAGCTTTCTGCCAGCAGTCCAGAGACTACCATGAACAAGCGTATTCCACATATTATCGATCCGATTCCCTGGCTCATACTCCACATCTAATTTGTAATCAAAAATCAATTTCATTTTCAATATATGAGAAAAGCCCCAGACATAAGAGGACTTTTCATATTACATATTGGTAGCGGTCATCGGCGTTCTACAAAAATATATATCCGGCCGCACCCTTGAGGCCACTCCTGTACGATTCGCATCTACAAAAACCATGAGTATACAATATCCAAGTTTTCATTCCCAACTGAACCGAAACTATCATATGCGACAAAAATGTATATCTGCGGTATATCATACAGCTGGATGGTTATGGTATGGTATAGTATACCGAAGTACTATTATTTTAATAGGGGTTTTGGGGAGGAGGGAACGAATGAGGGGGTCCAAGTGATGATAAAAATGTATACACAACGTTATGGTGTAGTGTGGTTTTTACACTCGTATCGGTTGGAAAATTTATGCCTACGTTCCGGCAAGAAAAATTGCAGATAAGGGTCTGGGGTTTTTTTTTATTGTATTTGTGTGTCCAGGAAAAATATAACAAAAAACTATATTGCACGCGACATTGTTTTTTAAGCATTATCGATGTAATAAAGCTAAAACTGTTTTCCTTCCAAACCAAAAGAGTTATACAGAGGGGCATACCACACATAGAACAATAATTTATTTCGAGAATGGCTGGAGTTTGGTTTAGTTTTTTATTTGCCATTTAAGTGATTGGATAAAGATGGATTTATGTGCTGGCTGGGAATGCTTTCTTCTGCATATTTAGACTCGTACGAAGTAAGAGGCTTTTATGCTTTCACTCTTACTTTTAGAACACGTTGAATTCGAATCCCTGGAGTAAGGGAAAACCTTACCAGCCAGATCAGCAATAAAAAAAATGTTTATCCGTGAACAGGATAGCTTGAGTGAACCGGAACCATCTTGATGGTGCTTCTTTCATCGATTTGTAACCACAAATGCTAGTTTAAGCTCGAAGATGAGCAAAATCGGTCGAGCCGATCCAGGGATATGGTCGAATGAGTGCTATTTCCGTGGTCGAGTTGAGGTTTCTCGCATGTATTACCTGCGGAGTTGCTCGCAGACTTAGACGGGGCAAGTTATTCAAGGTATTGACTACATCAATCCAGGGAAAAAAGTCTGTCAAAATCGGACCTCGGGCTCGGAAGTTAGAGTCCATAGAGTGAGCCAGCCAGGCTCAATGAATGTGGAGTTTTTTTTGTCGATTTTCACAAATTTTTTGTTTGTTTGGAAGGTCATAAACACCGTGAAGCGGTAGAATTGTTTTCGGTGACCTAAGAAAATGGCCGCCAGCCGGCATTTTGGATCTTAGTATTTTTTGCCTATATTTCGAGTCACGTGATTTTGGTGTGTTTTTGCAGAGCTCAATTTTAGGACTAGACTTCGCACGGTAATTTTTGCTGTTAGCAAAATTGATGAGCAAGAGATGAATATAATTTAAATGATTTAAAGATGCAATTTTGCAAGTTTCAAGATGCTGGCCCTGTGTGGACAGCCAGCTGTATCGCTGTATGCCGTACATTACTCGTACGGGTCCCCGCTATGCTCTCTTCTTCTTTTTCTTTGTGTTTTTTTATAGAGGGTCTTTTCATACACCATCTGAGGCGAAAATAGCCAATCCTTCATTTTGATGTATTGAGTAGATTTACAGCTTTTCGTTTCGCCAAACACAAACTGTTAGTACTACTTGTTACAATGTGTAGTGATACTTATTTTCCATTTATGTTTTCAAATCGATATTCCGAATGGTTTTCTATTCTCTTCCAAAAGCAAGGAGTGAATTTTATTTTTCCAAAGGGAAAGAGAAAATAAATTTGATTCGTGATCTTTTATGTGCAATACATTACAAAATTCACAATCGAGATAATCTCGTTGAATCATTAAAACGAGAAATATATGGTCGATATTATTATGCTCTTCGTCTCCATACACTAAACAGTTTTAGTGTGCTAGAACTTTTACGATAGAAGTTGTGGCAAGAAGGCGCCGCGCCGGTATATAAGGGCACATATAAAATCGGCATTTAACTATTAAATGTCACTATTTTAACAGTTAATTCTCTGTAATTGCACCGTAAAAGTTCAAAT
>JANTFA010186191.1:0-18326 GCA_026413405.1 Phytosciara flavipes
AAAAGACGAAGAATGTTACGAAGAAATCAAAATTTCATTAATTATTCAAAAAATGTTTTCGCAAAAATGTTGGTTCGTTAATAGTTTTGAATAAAAATGAACTTCTTTTACGAGTGTTCCGTTTATAGCTGTGTTGATGTTGAATTAGTTATTTTTCTACCTGCCGTTTATCTACCTTATGAAGGTATTTGTTTCGCACTTGAGGTCGATTGTCGAACCGAGGCGAATTCGAGGTCGACAAGCCATCGATGATTGACGGTTCGTTCAAGATAACGGCCCAATAGCGTGCGAGAAAAGCTTGATAGCGTGCGAAGGAAAAAGTGTTTATCGCACTAGTGCGCGAAAAACGCTTCACTCATATGACATCAAATGCATGTATGGAAAGGCGACGATTATGACCCGGAATTGCAAAAACGTTTTTCTTCGTCTTCTGCGATTGTTTGAATATTATTACCTTCTTCTACAGCATGTACATTTCGAGAAGAAGAATTACGATGAGTGATGATGACGAAAGGTGGTTTTTGAGAACGAACCGTTTTTTTTCCGTGAGCGTCTTTTTTTTTGGTATGTGTAGTATACACGGTGCAAACGGCAAACGAATGAATGAATGATGTCAAATGAATGTACGTAATGATATTTTCGGGAAGATTTAAAAGTCAGTTGAATGATCGAATCGAAGAGAAAACAAATGGTAACGAAAGAATGTAGTGTACTATTGAAAATATATACAGAAACAGCTCGTTGAATGTTGTCTGGACGATTTAAATTTGGTTCAGTGAGTCATTTTTTTATTTTCAGTATTTTGTGGGTGAGACATTCTTTTGTACTTTTCCTTTTCAAGGGAAAACATAATTGGCTGCATGTATGATGTACTCGTGCTACGTAATTCAATAATTTGAAAACCATTTTACGACAAGCGATATTGCGTTTTTGAGCAACTTGTTTTGGTAACTGTTTTTTGACAAGAGCAGAGATTGCATATCCGAGCCGAAGGCGAGGTAAGTAACTGCACTTGTAGAATGACAGTAACCGAAGCTGTTCAAAAATCACTCTTGTTATGAATTACTTGCGCAGCATCCAATGGAAACTACTATCACTCGTTAAACCCTGAGGAAATGAAAATTACCGCAAATTTCATCAGGTAATGAATCATTTCCCAGCGATGCATCGATTAAAATCGATTGATTAGTTCACTTGAAACCATTTATATTTAATAATGATAGAGTTCATTGAATGCTGCGAAAGTAATTCATTACATGGAAGTAACAACCGCATGTTGTAGGTAGTAAATAAGAGTACCGCCGCCCTCCGCTCTGACAGCCTTTTTTGCTTTCTTCTCTAAACATTGATGCAAAATATCAGAAGTAAAGATTCAGTCGAGGTAAATCTAGTATCTCAATAGTAGTGGTTTCCACTAAACGTGCTAATGTCAATAGCTGGATAAACTGTGACAGACTAAGACCGATTGTCAACACAAATAAACTGATTCATAACGGCGGAAATTCGCACTCAGTCCGTTGAAAAGACACATTTTCAAATTACCGCTTGAAATTCGTTAAAAATTTTGTACAATTTCAATTCTGTTGGCAACCCTTTGACGAATTTCTACAGAAATGTGACTCTTCATGGACGACAGTATCGTCAATTCAAGCGATAATGGTTCATTACAAACTTCATAGTTTATGTGGATTTCATGTGGAAACGAGCGCGAATCACATTTTTAGGGAATTTATAAAATGCAAAATTTTTCCAATTTTACCTTTCTTCGTAAAACTAAACGATAGCCCAGGCTTTAAAATATACTGGTGGAGGTCAACTCGATCGCCATTTTATTAGGTGCGCGGAAACACACCACATTTGATGATTTTACTTACAAAAATATTCACCACAGCATCACGGCGACGATAGTCATCAGAGTAGGTGAATTTTTGTATGAAATCCGCCATACTATCGTCAGATGTGGAGTGTAACCCGCGTACCTCCACCAGTATATAGGCTTGATGATATTCGTATATAAGAAGAAAACACAAAACCACCCCACACATTTCTGAATTGCTCTCATTGTAATGCCCCTAAGAAAAATCAATTTTTTGGTAGACAAGTTGATCTACATTTGGACGATTTGGACACTTATACAACCTGACTAAATATCCACTGGTGTGGCATTGTAAACCTTGTCAAGTACCCGTTGCACACGTTAAATTCTCCAATCTTAACTCCATTTGAGCGGTGATGTGCATGTATTCTGTACCTAAACATCCAAAAACTAAAAATATCTTCGAGCATTCGAACAAAAATAAATATAAAACAAACCTTCAGTTCGACATGCATTCATATATATATATTGTAACACACACAGCCACACAAAATTGTTTCTCTAAACACCGAAACATTTTAATCCACAAAAGAGATGGGAATTTGTTTAGGCGGCAAAATGAATGAACTGCATTTCCTGGAAGGACTAAAAACGGATGAATAAATTTACAGCCCAAAAAATCAACAAGGTCAAAGATTGGATTGCAGTCTTTGGGTGTTTTGTTTTATTCAGCAAAATCAACTTACGAAAAAAGTAGTTTGACTTTGGGATATTGAGACGATGGTATGGCCACGATCTAATCGGTATGGACAGCGCTTTTTGCATCATTTGTGGGACTTTGCAAATTTTAATGATGACGACGCGACGTCGCTTTCCAGCTACTTATGCCTGTGTCACACAATATGAGTGATGTGCACATCATATTGAATTTTCCATACGATTTGACAGATAAAATGTCAAACAAAGTATAAGAAAAGTGACGAAATGTATGAAGTATTCACTATATTGTGTGAACGTTTGTGTATGATTGTGGCGGTGTTATTAACAGAGAGGTATGTTGACGAATCGAAACGAGGAGAATTTCTTAGCGTAATTCTTCAGATATCAAAAATTTGCCTTTAGACAGGAAACATAAGATTATCAGGGATAAACACAGAGAATCTTCAGTTGAATGACTTTTAAAAAAAATCAAAAGCAAACCGTCACTCAACAACACACAACCAGTTAAAATTGACGAACACCCTAAAGTGTAATTCATTCACATTATACGTCGTGGATGTGTTTTCAAGTTTTCTATTTTTAGGCCCGTACGAAGTATACGGACGGCTATAAGGCTCAATATGCTGTTTGTAACAATTGGAATTCGAGCCAACATAATGAAATCTCCGTCTTTCACGTCAATAAATTGAGTAAATCAAATTCGATTTCAATAAATTGTTTCCCCCGAAGGTAGTTCTGAGGTCAAGTACGAAGATGGGCATTTTCGTCGAAAATGGTCCATGCCTGAGGTGGGATCTTCTAAGTGTTTCAGCGTTTTCAAGGATATCTGCGTTGGAAGTGTGAGTATAGCAGCAAATCATCAAAGAAATGCATTGAAATCGGGTCTCGGGATCGTGAGCTAGCGGCATTAGAGTGAGGTTAAGTATGGCCCTAGGTGTTTTTCACATAAATCGAGTAAAGTTAACTCGATTTTCGTGATTTTTGTCTCATATAAAAAGCAAATGAAGTCCGATATCTATGAAATGGATTCGGGGCTTTAGGCTAGACAGAAGGGCGAAGAAACGCAGAAAATCCTTTTGCACTTGAAAGAAAATCCTCAAATTCGTAGAAAATCCTTAGAAAAATCCCTTGAGGATTTCCTTTTAGAAAATTGTTTTGCACTCAAAAAACACGATTATCCGCCCCTCGGGCTAGACTAAGGCCGCTATTATATGGCTCTATGAGCTTTTTGAAGCTGTACTTTGTGCGGACAGTCCAACTTTTTTGTACTAGGTGTGCGGTCAGACTAGAGTTGCGTAGATACTAGAGCTACGTAAATAGTAGGGTTACATAAGCAACAGGTAAACGGGATAGTACGGGGCTCCGTCGCAACATCTGCTACAGTCTTTTCTTGTTTAAATCTTGTTCACCATCAACCTCGCTGCTGTGGTCCTTATTTTTCACAAATTTTTCGATCAGAGATCACACGCACACATCATAAAGCACAATAATTTATATGAAACTTGTGCTCTTGATGCGATTGTATTCGTTCTGAATTTATTTATGACCAGAAAAAAAGCCATTTTTGACGTTCCCTACTCTTTTTTTCCTTTCGTTCAGAAATAAAACGACAAAACATTGCTCGCAATAAAGAATTAGGGCAAATGATGTAAGAAAAACGGGTCATGCATACACACAAATAAGCATCAATATCAATAGGAGATAATTAATTTTTTGTTGTTTGTTCATTCATTCATTCAAGAATCTTCTTTTTTGCTGTGTACTTACATAACATGTATAGTGCGGTGGAAAAACTATGCATAAGTTCGACAATCTCGAATTGAGCGTACACGAAATTTACATACAAAACAGAGTTTTTCAAATTGAAAAAGGGATAAGAGAGAAGAGATTTCTTTTTAAATACACGCGGAAGTAACCATGAATTTTGAATGAGAATTTTTTTTTTTTCGTTTTGGTTGGTGTTTATGGTTCTGCCTCAAGGACACAAAGGTATATAAAAGTGTATGCAATGTGATTACTACAATATTTCCAGGGTATGACGATGGTGGAATTTTTTCCGTTCGTAAACGTATCTTTGGTTCAACCGATTTCAATTGGGAAACGTTCATTGCCAAATAAAAGAGAGGGAAACGTCACAGAATGAATAGGGTACAGGGGGGTGGTTTAACCGCATTTTTAGATTGTGCACACCTTGATTTTTGAACGCTTATATGGTTAGTGCATTGGATGAAATGATGTTGTACACATCACCCAAATGTACTGAACAAATACAACATTTTCCGTATTGGTCAATGAATAGTGCACTTTGTCGCATACTTATCCTAACGAAAAGAAACCCCGTAGGACAAGCTTACGACCTTTGCAGAAAAGTTCCGCTTTTATTATGAATTACAAATTGCGTTTTGCATACTGTTGCTTACGATTAACCTAAAAAAATATGACCGCGGGGCAGATATTTGTGGGCAATCCTTTGTTAAGTCTTTGGAAAATCCAGAAATCCAGAATTTACGGACATTTACAGGAGAAGAGTGCTTTCGATCGCAGCGCCATAGATATTCAGCTACAAGAAAACTGCTGACGAAATCGTTAAAACAGAGAACCCGCCCGCAACCAATAGACAAACCAAAAACCCAGCTCCACTTTTACAATCAATCTACAATAATGTCAATTTAAAATTAGATATGAAATTCCATTTGCTCACTTGGCGCTAAAAAATAGCACGTGACACTTGGAATGTGTCAAATTTTTCCAGGAATTCAATTGTCTTTCTATTGTTCGATTTCAGACTCCAAGTGAATGAGAACGTGCAGAAACATATTTTGATCACTCAAATTTACTTCACATCATTACTTTCAAACCATTCAAACCATTTCGAAGAACTCACATCACACTTGCACACCAAAATGTATGGAGAAAATTTCAAAAATGTATGAAGCGTACGTTCTATCTCGATCGAATTTTGAACCCCCAACACCAAAACCTAACTGTTTTTCTTGAGAAAGGCGACGAAAGCTGCTCGTTTCGTCACTGAGTTGCGAAAATAACTATTCCTTCAGTCGAGCAGACTCGAGTCATAATCGTCTAGTTCATCTAGTAAAGTTAATACGTCGATGTAGAGTCGATCTGAGTGCGTCTCTTATGTGAACAAAAATCACAGAACAGATGCGATATAGAGCGAGCAGTGTAGTTTCCCGTTGGTTCATTTCAATACTACTCGAATACATTGACAGCAATCACCAACAATCGAACCATTTTCTTTTCTTCATTCTTGTTTTCAATTTGGCTGGAATTGGTATGTTACATTTGATGCTCAAGACAGATTGATATAGGATTTTTAGCGAGAAGAGACTCGTGAGGCACATACAACTATCAATGTTAAGCCTTTGAGTTTTCTGGCAATATTTTATGTTCAACGATGGTTCGATCGCTTATCGAAACGTCCTTGAATGCAACCCGGTTCAACCAACAAAAAAACTCCCAAGAAATATGTTTGAAGAATAGACAAAACTTGCGCGGGAAGATTTTCAGAAAGATATCTTTCGCGATAACATCTAAACTAGTTTGTGGCCATAATTGAAAATCATTTTTAATCGTTTCTGACAATAATGCCATTGTGTGTCTGTTTTTTCTGTGCCGAAAATATGTTTTCTTTTCAATCTTAAAAAACAGCCAAATATTTATTATAAATCTCTTGTACAAACGACAATATTACAATCACTTCCTCATGGCTCAAACCGTGTGTGTGTGTAACTGATTCCCCTAATTTAACTCTTTTTTATACCTTCTCTCTCGTAAGGCACAATACTTGGTATATGATGCATGAACCATATGGTACAACAAATACGCGTTTTAAGAATGGTTATCCACGAAAATAAAATATTTTCGTTTAGGACCAAGCTCTAACCACACATCGTATACTGTGTACGTTTGTGCAACATCAGTTCATTTCGAATTCCATCACAAGCGATGAATAAAATATGTATTAGCCTCCCCTTATTACATTTGAAGAAATGAAATTGAATTTCAGAGAAAACAGGATCGAACACAGAACTGAAAACAGAATTGGAAAGTGAAGTCAATGTGCAGGATTTTTGTTTCTTTCAAAACTCCAAGAAATGCACACATACCGCGACATTAAGCATTACGTCTTAGCACTAGCAAGGACTTCATCGTTTATTCTTTTGTCTGCATTCTAACATTTCATATAAATGAATCGGTCGATCACGTTCCCCATAAGAAGAATCGGTCCACTTTCAAAAAACAATCCTTCCAGCTACTTTTTGACCATTTCTAATCAGGAATCTTATCGGAACTAATAACGACAAGAATGCGACTGGATACATTTTAAATGTAATACATCTGCTATCGATAACAACGACTACAAACAAATGAAAATCTACGGCTGATTCGATTCTTATAATAGCAAAACGTATGCTGAAACAATTGAAGTACAAGATTTGAAATCAATATTTTGAAAATGCTTTGATCAAATGAAGTAATAGATCAGGTGTAGTACCTATCTTAGCACATCAGCAAATGTGAGATATCCAACACCGGAGGTGAGTTCTGTAATCGAATTCGCTAAAAAAAACGTTATTTAGCATAAGTTGGGAACAGCGTTTTGCATATAGTGTTCCGGAAATTAGCAAGGAAGTCGCTATATTTCAGTAATAGATAAACAAAAAAGATTTTTAACACGTTTGCCATTTAGAAAATGACGGACCTACATTCGTTTAACACTAGGGCTCTTCCCTTCATTTCGTTTACGCGCGTATACTCGCAACGTTGTTTTCAGCTAATCTATTGATCGAAAATGTGGTCAAACATATGTAGTTCCCAATGAATGTACATCACCAGGTATGGTCTATTTTTAAAATCGATCGATTTGTCTTGATTCATTATTTATGTCAAAAACATATGAAAATGAATGTGTTTAGGTCCGATTTCAAAATCGTTATGTCCTCCGGAGTGATATACAATACCTGGTTTTTACATTCATTCATTGATAGTTCTAGCTATCGAGTGGCTCAAATAAAATTTTCCCGTTTTGCGGCTACAAACGGCTTCAGCCAATTCAAAGGAAGACTTTTTAGCTTTATTGATTACCGATCAAAGAGGAGTAACATACGCACATAGCTTGAGAGAAACCTCAATGGAATTAATTTGTCATTGAATGATGCTCAGGCTTCAGTCAAGTGTATGGCGGGTGTAATTATAAAATCAATGAAAGTAGAGACAAGGTTTGGCCAATCATCTCGGTTTTGTAAAAAATTTCATATTAAATTTGAAGGATGAGTTCGTTCGACGCTACAAAATGCAAAATCCATATATGTCCTCCCAGCTTGTTCGAATTGGCCATGCCTTGTCTCTACTTTCATTGTTTATAATGAGAAAATCATTTTGTCAATGAGGTCAGCCCGTTATGTAGACTAATGATTTCCGGTAAAAACGGTGGAAAACGTTCGGAATCTCAGTCCTCGGGTAATTTATGTCCGATCAATAATTGATAAGCTGTATCCATTATGCCATTACTTCGTACTCTTATAAGGTGCGCTGCGTACACGCAAATGCTGGATTCATTTTTCTATTACTTTTTGGGCTAGCCAAAATTCAAATTGGATTGTTCCTCCAGTTACCTGTGTGTCGAGCTCAACATGGAGTGCGTACAACAGTAACGACGAGAGAAAAAAAAAACAACAAACGAACGTACAATAAATTAGTTTAGTTTACAAATGGGCTATAACTGTTGACGAAGCATGTTCACAAAACCGTGTAACTGAGAGAAGAAACAACCAAAATTGTACATAAATATGGTCGACTAATTTAATAGAGGGCATTGCACTTTTGTTTCCATTAAAAAAAATTGTTGTTAAAGTTGTGCAATGCAGGAGGACATAAACGTACACACAAATTTTAGACATCCATCGTTTTACGGCCTGTTTTTTTTCGGGCTTTTTTGTGTGTTACCTATTGCATGAATAATTTATTGAAACTCAGACAAATGATGCGTGATGAACCATCAGCAAACTGTTTGTGATGTACGGTTCGATACAGATGCTCCATTTATAAAGTCGAATATCTAGACGATTCTGTCGTTTATTTCTTTAAGAGGTTACTAAATGCCAATTCTACGACGCGTTCGTTCTAAACACCGTCCTCAGTGATTCTGTCGCACAGCTATAACTATCCCGTATGGAACATTTTTCTATTATAATTTCGTTGAGCGATTATCTTCAGGAAGTACATTCATTTGTGTCTATATCTTTAATCGTTGTTTGCGTAAATATATGGAGCTACACACAGCATCACTTGAACCGAAAAACATGCTACATACGACTGGTAATAATCTTGCATTGTAATGACGAATTCAAAGAAAAACTGCGTTTAATCAACGATTAGTATGACGTCATTCGGATTGTACAAATCCAAACAATTTAAAATTTAAATGACTCTGCAGACAAACAGAGTGACTAATTAAACTTTATGGAAAGAGACTGAGAGAGAGAAGTGATAATTGTCTTCAATTCACAGTGTTCTGTAATTCGATAATTTTACTTGTGCATATGTACCCTGAAGAAACAAACAGACAAAATCAGCAAACATCGGCGGCGATAAAAATGTGAAGATTGTTCGGGAAGTTGAATGAGACGTTCAAATGGTAACCATGTGTGGCATCAAGTTCATCTGGTGATGCACGAATTAACTACGATTATTGTGCAATTCCGTTCGTGGGAGATTGTTTTAGTTTTAGACTACTAAAGACATTCGAGTTAACACTAAAGGAGAAGGAGGAAATTGCGAATGCGAGACCCGTGACACCATTGACACGAAAGTGAATGTTTTTGTGGAGCTTTTAGAAAAAAGTAGTTGAAGACTAAACAACCAAATTTTCATAGTTTTTATTGTGATTTTGATCGCATCCATTCAACACTGAACATACTAAACAACCACACAATCAGATCCATTTCTTCATCTCATATCGGAAGCTAAAACTGAAATCGTTTCTCATCGCCGAAATCGCCAGCCATTCTTCGGTATTCAAGGTCTATTTACCAAGACAAAAAATGGACAGAATCAAGATATTCATTTAATAAAAAAATATCATTAAACCGAAATTCAATTTCATCGATTCCAGTTTTCCATGCGTCGAATTTCAACTGAGTGTCTAAGAGGTCTAAGAACGGAGTGGAGTTTTTTTTTTGCTGAATGAAACATATAATTAAACAAATTATAATACAATTCATATACGTAAGCTGAAATGTTAACACACAATTTTTGTTGTTCTTGTTGTTGTGGTCTTAAGTAATTCGATGGCGGCATATATTCTACCATTGCCAGATAGACCATCCACACGAGTTTGGTGTGGTGTAAGAAAAAATTCTTTGATTTTTATTCAACAAACAAAAAACTGTATTTGAATAAGACAATACATTTTTTATTATTAAAAACATTTTTTTGATTCGTCAATTTTACTATGCTGAGTAAAAGGTCTATGCCATCCGTTCTGTTTGGTAGCATATACATATCTATTCGTCTGTAAGTTGAATACAGTAGGGCTATTCCATTCGTTTCCAATATATGACGAGCATATCGCATAAATATTGAGTATATTAGTCTGACGCGGAGGTGACGCCAATCGCCATCTTTTCAAGAAAACGGGGTCACGCCATACAAAAAAAAACTCACCACAGTCGACTGGTGGAATTTTTGTATGAAAAGTGGTGTGTCAGCCGATTATCTGATTGGCACTACCTCCTCAACAGTATTCAGTACATATGAGTTGGAATCAAAGTTGGCTTTTTCCAAGTGTCAAAAGTGACATTTCAAAAGTCAATAAAAAGAAATTTTGCGATTGGTTACATAATCAATACCTTCACAATAATGCTACTTCAATTATGTGGTTTTAAGGATATATGAAGATAGACTGGACTGATTTGTTATTGTTTTGGTCTTGACATTTGAAATGTCACTTTGACAGATTGAAAAGACCGACTTTTGATCCCAACTTACACTATCGATATCCAAATCAAAGCAAGAGCTTTTGCTGGTCGTGCTATTCGCAGACGAAGTTGTCCTAGTTGGCGTCCAGGAAGTATTTCACAAGTGGAAGGATACCCTCGAAGATCATGGGTTAAAAAACAGTGAATCGAAGACTGTGTACATAACTGAGCTGAAATGTCGAAGAAATTCGAGGAGCATGCCATCAAAACTCAAGGACAAAATCTACACGACATATGCACTTTGATGAACACCAAAAAAACCGTTGTCGACAAAGTCAACAATGAGCGAAATGAATGCATCACTTAATTCCACTCTCACGATGAAAACAATGATGTAAGAAAACCCGCTCTGATAGAAATCCCCACAGTGTGTAAAAGAGACAACTTTGGGTTGACAAGATTTGGGTTGACGCAAGAAGAGAGAGAAGAAGTTGCAAACATGAGACCCGTGACGCGAACAATAGGAATAGCTCCCGGCCATATATTGAGTTAAATTGTTAAACGCTGACCCTGAAAGATAAAGTCACTAGAAATACAGGAACATTTCTGTACACATTTAGTCGTATGCAAAAGTAAAGCCAAGGAAGAAGTATACAGTTGGGGAGGTGGCGCCAACCGTCATCTTTTGCAGGTAAACGGTGTCACACCTTTTTCCATACAAGGTGTGTGAAAAGTGGTTTGGCAGTCGATTATCTGATTGGCGTCACCTCCTCAACAAGTATATCCAATCTTGGGATTGTGATCCAACTAATTTCCAGTGCTTTTGGGACTCTGACGAAGTAATCGGTTTCTCAATCGGCATCATCCAATATAGTCTGGTTCAACGCCTACCCAATACGAAAGTTGAAATTCACATACAAGTTCATGGGAAATGAACAGAAAATAAGCCACCATGTAGGGGAATACTGTCGCAGGAACACATTGCCATGTAATGTTCAACTTTCGCATGGGGCAGTCAGTAAATTAGTTCATCGTGGTCCACAGATTTAGTGAATATCCTGAGTAGGTACCATAAAATAGGAAATCGTGAATACCCTTAACGCAAGCTTTAAAATAGGATGAATAAATATTTCATTTAATTAATGATTAATAAAAAATGGTTTTCGAATATAATATACAAAAACCTAACCGGCAAATTCTTCTTTCGGCATTATATACCTTAATGTTTGTATGAGTTCACAGCAAGGTAATGTAGAACAACAACAAAAAAACATTTTTTTGGTCGTTTTTTTTTCTTCATCGGATTCGGATTTTTTTCTTCTCTTCTTCTATCTGGGTACATGAGTAGTAATTCCTGGTTCGGAAAAAACTAATAGACAAAGAGAATGTATACACATATAGACGAAATGAAAAATAGTTTTTTTTTCACCATTGCTTCAATTTTGAATTGTTAGGATTTTCGTTTGGATGTAGAGGTAGAAGTTTAAATTGTTCAGTCGGAGAGACCAAGGTATATATGGGAAAATGTAAGTGGTTCTCTAGGTATAGAAAAATGGTTGAACATGATTTCGGTAGATTAACAGTTAGAACTGTTTAATGGAATAGCTTTTTTTTCATGTGTATAAAAAAAGGGAGATCATTGAGAAAGAAGTGGAAAAAATATTCTCTAGAATGTTCTTTTATGAAAGTGTAACGGTAAACTGGAAATATAAAAACGGTCATGTGAAAAGAATTTTTAAAGTGAAATTTAACCTGAAACATTCATTTCAACGGTATAAACAATCCAGTCGAACCTCAGACACTTTCATTGCAATTTAGAGTCTTTTCAAGCGATCGGTACAATGAGTGGAGTATCTGTGGTCCAATGTAGAAATGGAAAAAGTTATTTAATTGGCTCGACCCTTGAAAAGTTGCTAGTGAAGTCGCCATCTACAAACTGTCAGAAACGGCAGAAATCATCTGTTATCGAAAGCCATGACAAAAATGAACAAACTACTAAGCTGATTGTGCTTTTATACAGCCAAATTTGCGTTTTAACAAATGAAGTAACAGATTCTGCATCAAACGTTGGGCGTTTTTTGTCATTAATAGAGGTAATAAATTTGATGATGATAATGTGATACGTTTGCAGTTTTTGAAAGGATAAGGACAGGCTTATTGGTGCCATCTGAAAACACATTTATTGAGTGGAAGAACCTTGAGCCGCAAGAGAGTGCCGGAAATGCATGGTTACATAAAGATGAGACACAAACGCACATGGTTTGTCAACACAAGGATACAATCAGGGTTGATCTACGCTAGTTTTTCCAGGACTGGGAAAAGCCAGTTGCTGCGCTAGTTCTTCTATTCGATAAAATTTCTATATTTGGAGCAGGAAGTTCTCACGGCATCCTCAGGTAAAATTGTAGCTTAGGTGTCGTTCAAAAAGTTTGCACGCAAAACATTACAACGGCAATTTTTTCAAACTCCCATGTAGATGAATTTTCTAGCCATTCTGATATGTTCTACTGCACCTAAATATCCCCCTAATTTTTGAAAAATCAACGGTCAATTAGCTTAGGGCATGCGCACTATTTGAACGGCTCCTGACGTTTGGGATCAGGGTTATTATATAATGAGTCATCTCTGCTTTCAATGGGTCCGTTTTGCACCCCACGGTATTTAGTATCTCTTGGTATTGTTCATATACCCAAGAACATCTTTGAGGCCCACCGAAAATTTCGTGTAAGATGACGCGACGCACAATATTAAATTACGTATCTAAATGAGCATTTCGTATTTACGTAATTTCGTATTACTCTTGTCGGGTGGTACTTCCGCATATGGGGATTAGGTCTATTGTCACCAGGAAACTTCTATACAAATTTGCATAACTTCCGACACGGGTATCACGAAAGCACGTAAACACGAAATCTCCATTTACGTACGTAATTTAGTTATTGTGCGACGTCTCGAAGAAAGCTCATCGAATGAGATGGAAGCATTGATTGATTATTTGTAGTCAAAACAGCGCGAAAAACTTGAAATCCTGCCAAATCCTGTTTTCAGATAATTGATTCAGCAAAGATTTTTCTATTATGTCGCCGTGATAGAAGATAATGTTAGCGTTAATGGTTGCAACTTCTACTTCGAATGATACAGCTACAGTCCGTAACATTTATTAATGGCATGATGTCGTATTTCTCTGGCTTCACCAACTTCTCTCATTTCTCCATAACGAATATGGATAAATGAAAGAAGTAGAAGAGATAAGCAATTTCTGATCGAAGCCGTTAATAGAGCGTGGATTCGGCAATATTTCTTGTTTACTGTCACTGAATGACGCTGTATGTTGGCAAGTCGGTCTTCTGTCACTTAATGAGAACAATATTTTCATGGGCAAATGTGATTGAAAATTGAATTTGTGAACAAATGTTTAATTTTTTAAATGTCGTATCGCAAAGGACCGACTCTACGGCAGTGCCATCGCTGCTTCTTGCGGCAGTAACGGTGACAAATCCCACAATCTATAAATGTTACGAGCTGTACGAAATTCCCAATCTAAATATTGAAATTTTGCTGAATAGAAGGACTATCACAGCGACTAGATCTTCCCATTCTGGGATACAATCAAGTAGGGAAAGCTTAGTCTAATATCATTCAGCGGTTATCTAAAGAATGTAAGCAAAATTAGAAGACCAGTGCTTACTGAATAGTTGAATGCAGAAAGAGGACATGCCCCTCTAGCGAATTAAAAGAGAAATGAGATTTCATCCGTTTAGCTTCCTTTCGAATGTCAATGAGAGTTTTTATAGTTTTGAAGGAAAAACTATCGTCAGACCATTCGAAACGAAGGTAGACGAACGAAGTTCCATTTTTCTTATAATTGCCAATGGGATTCGTACCAGTTATGCATTTAACTATTCGCTTTTTGAATGAGAAAAAGGAAAAAAAATGAAGACAATTTCATTACCTCATTGATGTATCAATTTGTCGATCAGAAGGTGGATCAAAGATCTGATCACGATCCTCTTTCGATAGCTCCAAATCGGCGAATTGATCTAGTTCTGATGTCATTTTTGATTGGTTTTAAAATTTTGGTTTAATTTTCGAATACTTGTTTTGCTTCGTTTGTGTTAATTTTTTTTTATTTTCTTTTAAATTAATTTTTAGTGCACAAAACACTTTTCTTCTTTTTTTGAATTAAAATTTTGGGTTTTTTAAATTTTCCGTTCAACAACCGCAAGCACTATAAATTTGTAAGAATGTTAAATACATTAAAATTGGTTGGTTGAAATTAAGGAATTATAAAATGAGAGAAATGAAAATTAACTTAACAATAAGAAAACAAACAAATAAAATTATTTTTTTTCTATCTTCAGACACAACCAATTATGTCGATATTATAACGGACAATAGTTTTGGTTTATTCTTTGAAATTATTTTGGTTTTTGATTTTTAAAAAACTTCACAAATTATTATTTGTTCAACCGAATTGTTTACGCATAAATCTCACTGGCTACACACTTTACACTTTACTACAAAATTCAATTTTTCCTTTCATTTCAATTCAAGTATAAGTGTTGGATGCGGTGATAGCATAAACTCATCATTTTTCCTTTGTGAAACAACAAACAACTTTCGATCGACGGATCTGTATAGGTTTTTCAATCACCCTCGATTCTCAATTTGATATAAAACTTTTCTTTTTCAGAACAATTTCTCACTCGAATTTGTAATCCCGAATCTGCCTCGTAATCGAATGTATCGACAGAGATAGTGTCACACCAAAGCGTTTTATAATCTTTCGGTTTATTTTAATTAAGTTTCGTTTTTTTTTTGTTGTTTTTATTAAATTAAAATTTGGTTGTTGTTTTGGGGCGGGAGTGTAGTTTAATTTAATTTCAAATTTGATGGGAAACAATCACACACTTTCTTCCACCAGTTATAATCCAAAAATTTTGGGTTCGGTAAATGGGAATTTTTTGAACGGTTTTGTTTTGTATGTCGAAAAAGGGAGAAATTAAACGAAAGAAAAAAAAACTTAAAAACACGGCCGCGACGTTGCACAGCACGCAGTTCTTCGTTTGGATTTTATACATCAACTAAATATCAACGCTAACACATTCTTCGATTGAACCCTACACTACTACCTCTCTCTATGTGCCATCATCCATTCATATCATACACAACCAGAAGAATAACCGATATAAGAACAAATATATAATACAACGAAATGAAAATGGAATGGAGAAAAAAAAAGTTACGATCATAAACACATCTAAACAAAATAGAAGTTCATATAAAACTATTCTGTTTCTTCTTCTTCTAATGCCTTTTTTACAACCAAACTTCTAACCTCTGTCGTTTTATATTTTATTTTTTTCTTCTTCTTTCGAACATAATTATGAATGTATGTAGGTAATAAGGTACCTACATATACGCATATATCCGCTTGGATCGGTGGGTAAGAATGAAAAAAAAACGTATTCCACACCGATAGAAATCGCCAACGGCTCAGCACCACAAGTGGACATTGGAAAGTGGACGTTAGCGATTGACAGTCAATCGCACGATGTTGGAGCCTTGGTACATGCAGTGCAATGACAAGGTGTCGTTGCTACAATTACGTTTTGCTGCGTTATAACTTATAGGCCTCAAAATTCGTGATTCAAGAACGAATCATAGGTTCAGGCATTGGGTTCATCCTTCTTCTTATTGCAAGAGGCTGAGGTCTGCATTTTCAAATGCATACGCTGGAGCGATTTCCTCTATCAAAACTTTTTGTACGTCAGAAAAAAAATTAACTTTCATTGCGCTTATGATTCGCTAGACGTGTACATGTAAAACAGGTATAAGTAGCCTCTTGCCTGTTGTGACATTTACAAAAATTATTTCATAACAACAACACAACACCGTCAACAGGCTTTCGCCCCCTTGACTGAATAACATTTTCAAACGAACACAGAACACGAATTTATTCGAAGAGAGTTAGTTAGTTCGTTAGGAGAGAGTTTGTTTTAAGAGAGAGTTCGTTTTAGGAGATAGATTTCGTTAGGAGAGAGAGTTATTTGGCGCCAATTCATATCTCAGCTCACAATGAGCTCAGATATTTTGTATACAGAATTCATTGTGTATGGGTGACGTCATACATGTCGTTCTTTTGTGTACGATTCGTTGAGAGCACCAAACACCTCAACTACCCAGATTATGAAGCTTGGGCCTAGGAACGTTACTTTTGTACTATACATTGAAGAAAAATCCTTTGCAGAATTTATCCCTCACCGGGATTGAACCCGGGTTTCTTGGTGGGAGGCTAGTACGTTACCACTGAGCCAACCCGTTCCCAACGTTTCAGTAAGCCTGTCTCTCAGACCGAAGCAGTGACAGATATATTCGCTTGATCGCCAGAGGAAGATTTGTTTTAAAGCTTTTCATCCTCCCCTATAATTTGTTCTTGTCCAACATTATTATTTAGTCGTCGGCTCACTAATGATTTTTATCAATATCTCACAATTACTATGAGCTGAGTGTTAACAGCGAACTGCTGGAACTTTTGGGACGGAAGCAGGCTGAAACTCCAAAGTCTGAATGTTTTGGTACATGGACCTTTTAATGGATAGTTGGAGATTTTCACAAAGTTGATGAACATAATTATTCATTATTAGCCCCTATGATGCGGCCGTTTGCAGCCGCCACATTTTCAATCAGTAGAATAAAACAGCGTAAAATCAAAGATTTCGGACATTTCGGAAAGTTCACATGACTCTAGGTTAGAAGTTTGGACTATAAGTTCGTGCATTTCGGGGATATCAAGTCAAACAAATGTTTGCTTAGAATGGTGATGTCGATCAAAAATAACTTGTCAACAGTCCAATCGATCTGAACCGATCTCATAACATTTACGTTTCAGTTAGTCAGTTGTTCCTGGATTTTGTAAGCTTTGGTGGAAACGTATTCTTTGAATAGAAATCTGCATTTAAATTTTTCAAGTAGTATATAGAAAATGAAAAAAATGTTTCTAGTTGTCTGTAGAAGACGATAAATTTAAACTTTCAAAAACGGTAGACCTATCACGATTATATTCGGAAAATTTGTTCCTTCGTTTGTTTGAAGTATTCAGTTTTGTTCGATTCAAGGTCTTGTACTTCATTTGTTAAGACATAAATTTTTGTATATAATGGAACGCTATGCACAGTTATTCGCTTATTAAAGTCCTCGTTGTCGATAACAGATGACTACACCGTTTCTACCTACTCGTTGTATCAATTATCATTCTCACTCACTCTGCAAAATACTGTGTCTTAGAAAAGTTCCCATGCAAAAGTTCTCGAAACGCATTGATCCGATCTGATTCCTAATATTGGTATTGTACTTCCGAAAGTTGTCGGAAATTTAGATGAAGCTTGACCTAGTAGCTAATGCGTCTACTAAATTTCCTGCTCTAATATTTGATGGTATACGAGGCGGTAGGAGACCATTATGGATGATGGAAATATTGGATTCGGCGTGAACGTTCACTGTACATGCTAGCTGAACATTGGTAGCATTGGTAGGCTCCCATGTAAATTTAATGGTTCTCATGTATTTCATGTACGGCTATGGTGGATGAGAATGTACTTCTCCCTGGTAATGTCAAACAAAACTTCATTTTTCTCAGTGCATACAACAACAATCAACAACCTCTAAGCCAGCAGCACTATTGTGCTCTGCATTTCGAAGTGGTATAACAATTTTTGATGTTTGAATAGACCCATAGATGTTATTCGGTGGTGCTCGGTTCAATTTTTTTTTGTATATTCGTTTGCATTGGTATGCATAAAAATATGACATTTTGAGAATGTATCGTAGCCAAATGAATTTCTTAAGAA
>JANTFA010186302.1:0-18322 GCA_026413405.1 Phytosciara flavipes
GCGTGACTTTGGGGGGAGGGGGGGTCAAGAATACCGTAATTTGGCGTGACGTCATTTGTGAACGGCCCCAAAGGGGATTGATGTTGACCATATAGAAGAGTGTTTTTCGAGAGCGAAGGCTAGTTAAACTTAACTGGTGCCGGTGGCAACGCTCTGTTTACAATCAAAATAAAATTGTTTGCGATTTCTCTAATTTTGACATTTTGACATTGCCCCCGAGACCAGTTATTGCAAAAATTGACTCTGGCCTAGCACTCTACTTACAATCTTGACACCTCACGGAAATGATTGGTGACATTTTCGGTAGTTCTCACTTCCAAGTGCCAAGGACTTTCCGACACTGGTATTTTGACTAGTGACCCCTTGCCTTTTCATAAGTATTTGCCGTTATACAAACTCCTTCACTAAATCAGTTGAAGCATACATTTTAGTAAACTAGGCCATCGCAGTCAGAATGCATTACTTTTCGTTGGCGCTGTCCATAACAAGTCTGTAAAACTTGGGGAGGTCACGCTGATCGCCATTTTGTTAGCTACATGGGCACGCTACTTGTTTGATGTGATGAGTCTTTGTATAGTTCCCACGACCTCATACAGTTCATTTACAGCTTTGGTTCATAAGAGCTAGTGAGTGCAGCATTCTAAGTACGACTAACACAGTAAATTTCATTCAGAAATCTTCCAAATAGACTACGTAACGTGTGTCGCTAAGTTCATTTCATCTACCCACTTCAATTAAAGTTTCTTCATTGAAACTAGGTTCCATCATTCGAGTGGGTCAGGTTCTGACTGAACATTTTAAAATCATTTTGATCCTAAGGTTTGTAACCGCTTCTGAATTCTCTCATCGTAAATGGGAGATTTCAATGTCTTTTGTCTACTAAAAACGATGTGGCATTTTATCTCTTTAGAGAACATACGTCAGCACTACGTGGTGCAGATGGTTCTTCGAAAAGAAGACGGGGAAACGGTTCTGATTAAGAAAGAACTTATTTCGTCGACTGTGGTTTACTAACCCAAAAGACAAGTTTTTCTTGGAACTTGCATTGGAGAGAATTTTTTTCTGACTTCCGCCACTAGTTATTTCAAGCGACTTCGGGTCGTGGCGAAAAAAGCCCAGTGAAGTTATTGGACTAATGAGTTGCCATGGGGCAGGGAATATCTAAAAAACGATGAATAGTGCTGAAGTGACTCGTATCAAAATTTGGAAGCTTTTTCATGTTTGAAATACGCTTGCACGAGTGGTGGTACTTCAAATAAATTACCGAAACTAGACAGCGTTACCATACAAATTCTGACACTTTCAAAAATTTGATTTTTTTCGTACGATCGACTATGATCATTTCTGCTTGAAGTGTGTTTTGCGAGCATGGATTAACATTTGCAATGCATGTGGAATGGGGATATCTTCGATTGGATTGCAATGATCACTTCTTAATAAGAAGTTCTTATAATCCCGAGACGGTACATAAGTTTCTAAAGACAGTTAGTTCTGTTCGTTTTTTATTTGACTGCTAGGAAAATAAATTTAAAAGCTGAGGCGGTCGATAGTTCAAAATGTCAAATAAACAATTGAGCCAAAGACTGCCGAAGGGACCACTTCGTGTTGAAGTGTTGACTTTTTATTTATCAGAAAGAATTGATTCAGAAAGATTGTTGGCTCGATTCAAACAGAACTAACAACAGAGACTCTCGACGCCTCGACAAAACAAAAACAATAACCAATCACCATTCAGAACTCGTTTGACAAGTGGGTCACAACAGGTCAGCAGGAGGTTCTGGATATTTAACACGTCTATCAGAAACTGCTTCGAAATTGACACCGCAATACGTGCAACATTAAGAAATTGAATCTTCCAAACCCACTGAAACCCGGTGATTTTACCTAAAGAACATACTGCACGAGCTAATCTATTGCAAGACCTAAGATTATCCTAACGGGATGTTTAGCACCTTCAACCAAACTCTTAACGAGTATTACACTGCAGCAGGAAATCTTACGTATTCTAGAACGGAACAGTGAGAGGAAAGCCAAGCGAAATTGGGTAAATGTTATCATTCCTGTGTTAAAATCTGAAGCTGTTGGTAATTTGGAGCATTTCCAATTTAACCGAGCAATCGAACGCGCTGGAAAATATTACGTAAAAAATGTGAGATTTTTGAACGGTCTATTGTATAGAAAGCCGGCTCATGTTCTACTCAATATCGCACACCTTTCCCGCTAGGAAAAATCTTTTCCCGAGTTGGTTTGCATGATAATTATTATCTGTGTCAACAATCAATAACTTTCAGCGTCGCTACCGAAACCAAAATACAAACAAAGCTTGAACGTTGAATTGTAACTCACTACAACTCTTCTAGCCACTCAGCAGTCAAAACTTTTGACTCAAAAGAATTATTTTCAACGAAAAGCCTCAGTTCCAAAACATTCATCAAAAACAACACGTTCGGAAAAAACATAAAAAAAAATTGCCGCAGTATCGTCGACCTTATCGCACTGAATGAATGTTGAAAACCTATACGAAAATCGAATGCAATGTCAAACACAATTTGAAGAATTGAGTATAACTGGAGTGTCTCAGCCGGTTCGATTGATTCAAGAATATTCCGTTTCGTTGCTACAAGGATTTATTAGCACTCCTGATGGGTATTTACATTCTCATATTGACTCTAACGCTGAAATTCACTCACTCCTCATAATCATCTGGTGGAATTCCTAATTCTTCGTTAGTCCATAGACTGGGATCTGGTTCCGGGAACTCGCCCTACATTATTCAACACAAAAGAAAAATTTGGATTTTCAGACATTTTCAATTTGCCCCGAAAAAAAAACAGTTTTGACATAAAATTCAGTACCGTAATGTGCTCGGGTTCATGCCAGAGATGCCATAAGATCCACCACCACATAACGCCGGAAAATAATTCGGCAGTGTATGTTACCGATTTCGGATGTGGTGGAGCTGCTGTTCGGTACGACCAGCTGTAATTGGAAACATTTTTTTTTTGTGAAGTCTCGCAGCGAAAGAAATTATGTAAGTGTATGGGAAGTGTTTACTTCGACATTAGAGTTGGTACACTTACACATGACTCAAACGCTTCGATAATGCTTGTTTACTGGGAGTTGTTGCAGTGGATAATAAGTGCTTCATACTGCGGCCTAGAGCGGCATAGCGAGCTAGACTCATTTTAAATTATGTCCAAAAACCTTTCCACTTAAGAAAAGTAATAACAACCGAACGAAAATAAGTGACAGCGACAGTGACACTACATAGAGGCGTGAAGTTAGACACAAGTGCGATGTATGTGTATGGTAGTCTGTCATTGTCTCTTTAAGCCGAAAATGCCGAAAGTGCATACTTTTCGTTTACGAAAGTATGTTGCCACTTCGAAAAGGCGAAAGCATTTCGTTTTGAAATGGAACCGAAAATTTTTGAGACAATTTTTCTTCAAATGAGAGTTTTTAATTGGTTTAAGAATTACGAGAGTGAGACCGTCATATATCACATTTTCAATGAATTAAACAATGCTACGAGTAGGATCACAATTGAAAACGGAGCATAATTTAATGTCCATCCCAGCGGTACAAAGTTGCTCGTGTGTCTTCAGCATTATTCCAGCAATATAAATTCGAAACGTGAGCTTCTGAACGGGTGGATTGAGTCTAAATTCTGTATCGTAATGCTTCTTTTAAACGGACTGTCATTCTGTTTGAAACATGTGGCAAATTCCACGACCTTGTCCCATGACTAACAAACTGGGTCTTGAAATAGCTCGGAATCGGTGAGACTTTTCTTAGAGCAATCTTCATCCGGTTTTCTAGTGGTCTTCTTTCGAATGAATCAAACATGCTTTGAGAAAAACTTAATGCATTTCTAGATATTTTGGTTTAAACATTGTTAGTCATGGCCGGAGCTCATTATCTACGAGTAATTTTCGATGTATTTTGGAACTGAAACACGAATTTGTTTCCAAATGTCTCTGCGTTACATTAGACCGTACTCTGTCATTCAAAACTCGCAACTCGAGGACTCTGCCAATCAACACCAGAAGCTACACCAGCAGTTTCATCCAAAGCTTTGTTCATTTGCTTCTTTACCATTATTTTCGCTTATGTCAGGCCTGGCTTCCTCCTGGAGATCATAATTTGTGATCATTCGCCTATGATATTATTAGATGACGAATCCGCAAAAGTAATTGTTTCTGTCCGTCTGAGAACATAGTATGAGTAAAGTAGAAACGAAAAATAATTTCTTTTGAAAAAGATAATTGGACAGGTTGATAGGTCAACAGGACAAAGATCAGGTCAGCAGGTTGTGAGAATTTGAGGAGTCTTTTCCAATAATGATTCCTTGAATTTAATATTCAAATGGTGTTTCCTTGAAACTCGAGCTAATTTCTTAAACACGTCTCATCTTTCATCGATAGAATTGTTACGTATTTTACGTAGTCCAGGACATGTGATGATGGCTTCTGAGAATCGTAAAACTGAGTGACATTTTTTTGGCCAAGACATTGTTACAATCAACTTTTAGCCGTGAAGCCATGAAGGGGCATTTTTGGTCAAACGAAGAAAAATGCAGTAGACAACAAGACCTACAATTTTCTTCGTGTGGCTAGAAATGCCCCATCATGGATTCATGGTTAAAAGTCGATTTTAAAAATGTCTTGACCAAGAAAATGTCACTCAGTTTTACGGTTTGTTTTGGGATCACAACCTCGTATGGGCCTTTTGTCCTGCGTGCAATTTCAAGGGCATATGCTTTTTGTAAATATTGCTCGCAGTCCTGGACTGGCCATAAATTGCAACTAGGCGAATCACTAGTGCGCCGTATTTTGAATTCATTTCGCTATGTTGACGCCTCTTGTCACGCTTTCAAGCCTTACATACTAAAAGCGCCTATTCATCCCTTCTAGCGCTTTTTCTAGCACCTATCTAGCAAAGTAACAAACATTGTTTACGAAAATAGAATTGTAAATAATGTTTGTTACTTTGCTAGACAGCTGCCTTGTGTAAGGGCAAAATAATGACAGAGGCTTTTGCTACATTCGCAACTGTTCTTTGAATAAGGGACCATCCATAAATCCCATCCTCTTTTTTTTTACATATTTTCAGACTTTTATGCTTACCATTCATTCGGTCAGACCGCGCTAAAATGTTAGTCGATCCTAATTATCATCATAAACTCAGTCTTTGCCACCGCGAAACTTATGTAAATGAGCACATTATAAGATTGCGAGTGTTAGACATTGTGTGTCAAGCCATTAGCGGTGTTGCAAAAGCGCTAATGAACTTATTTTTTTTTGGGAAATGAACCCGTTTCCAGTCTACATCATGCAGGAAATAGACAGAAATAATGTTACCGTACAAAAAGTCCAATCAAAGAGAAATAATAATTAAGTCAACGAATCAGAGCTCACGTTTTTTTCCGCATTTTAATTGTAGGTATTCAACATTGGTGAAGATTGAAGACTCTTATCAAATGGTTCAACTGGTGCAGTGTAATATGCAGAGAAAATTCAGCATTTAAATAAGGTTGCGAATCGAAGTTTTATGTCGAAACGAAAGTGAATTGATAACGAATCCGAATAATTAATTTGCGATAAGGATTAAAATGGTAAGTGTTTGGGAACAAAGGGCTTTTTAACCATCGTTAATGGTTGTTATATGCAAATTAATGTTCTTTTTTTATATAGATTTGAAAATGTAATATTATGGTTGTGCATGTACGTGTATCTATAAAATGCATACAGACACATACACACCCATCCATGATACCGGATAATTCCGCATGTAGCATGTAAGTGCACTCATTTTGTTTAAATTCATTATGGAATCATCTTGATAAAAATGTGATATTCTTTTTTGAACTATTTTGCGTTCACAATCAAATAAAAGGATCAATTTTGTTCACACTATAGAGCACTACATAGCATGAATATTCTGAATTTCCGAACAGGTAAGCCAATTTATAGAGAGGTTTCATTTTAAATGTTTTTTTATTGTTCCATTGCACATTCACAATTTTATTACCACGGTGTGTCTATGCACGTCGTCCATAAGAACGAAAAAAAAGGAAGAAAAACATTTTTATTTTTATCTGAAAGTAAATCATTTTATTTGTACTAATTAAGGTTGTTTCTTCTTAACACCAATAATTTATGTAAAATTATGTTATTTTGTGCTCGGGTGTATACGAAATGTGCATCCACAACACTACAATATCGTGAATATTATGGCTCAGTCGATGTTATGGCTCGGCTGATATTATGGCTCGATTGATATTATGGCTTGGTTGATATCATGGCTTGGTTGATGTTATGGCTTGATTGATATTATGGCTCGGTTGATATTACTGCACGGTTGATATTATGGTTCGACTGATATCTTAGTTGAGTTGATGTTGTGGTTCGATTGATATTATGACTGGGCACGTGTCGAAACCTTCATGGTACGAACTGACAGCGAGTGACCTAATCACACAAAAGTCACAAAACGATGATTTTACACATGCTCAGACAAATAACCGCCCGAAGACATGCTTCAATAGTTATTTGTAAACTTGTTTTGGGGAAAGTATTTCCAAACAACAATGAAAATACAACTACCAGTCATAGTAGCATATCCTATTGAATGCATGATTGATAAATATAAGTAAGTCTCCTGAGCCTCTACTACAATTGCGTTTCTCCGAAGGACGACGAAATTCTACGTTCATCGAAGGGATGAGTTTATTTATTCTTTTGGTTGTAGTCACCAGAAAATTACCTAATTGTTAATTGTAAAAAATTAAATGTAGAAAAAGTCCGTACTCTTGTTACTCTTGCAACAATCGATTTTCTAAATTTTTGTTTTAGTTGACGAAGTATAAAAGGCTCAAAGGTTGAACTCGTAGATGAATTACATTGGAGCAGTGACATGGGAGCTATTGTGCACATAATTATTTTCCTCGTTATCGCCATAGTAATTGTTTGCCGAATTTTCAAAGTCTTTGCTTTAATTGACGAAGAATTAAGTTTGAGTATGTCCTTCGGAGATGGATAATATTTGAGAAGTAATGAGATGGAAGTAACTCCGAGAAGAAGTACTTGTTGTTGCATATATTTACAGCAATAAACTAAAATTTAATCTTTCAAAAATATTCTTTCTGAACAGAATAGAAAGGGTGCGAGGTGAACCGAGTGATATTTAACTTGACAGAAACGAAGGTTTCATTTTCTCACTAATCTTCCCGTTGTCTTGATTATTTCCTTTTTGTAAGTACCGTTTGAGCGCTAGTTTTAGCGGACAACTAACATTTTCCTTTCCTTTGCTTAAGGAAAAGTTTTGAAGATGAAATCAAGTGAAAACTTATTTCATTTACGTTTTCTGTTCTTCTACAAATACATGGAGAGAAAAGCGAGACTGTTCGTATTTGAGCTATTCAATTATAAGGGATCGTTCATAAATGACGTCACGTAGTAAGGGGGAGGGAGGTTGAAGAAAATGTGACGGTTCGTACAAATTTGGGTCACACTTGACCCTTTTTGTGTGACGAAGGAGGGTCAACAAATCGCTAAAATAGCGGCACGTCATTTATGAACGACCCCTAACTTCGGTCACATTTTTACCAGAATTTTGTTTTGTTCTCTTTTAAAATTCCAGAAATTCTTCTGGCATATTTCATTGTTGTAGGCGTCTGTTTGTAACCAGATCAACGTACTGTTCAATGACAAACGACCTTGTGTCTATAAGTTTGTTTTTTACGCTAATAGAAACACATGCTTACAACAGCTTCACATAACTTTGACTTAAGTTGTATTGCGAATTTAATATTCTATTGAAATTATTTTCAGTCTAGGCACCAAACTGTGGGGCATAGTATTTGATAGACGTTGAAGTGCATCCATCCCATAGTTAGAAAGGTAAGTTTTTCAAGTTTTGATCAACGATGTCTGACAAAATTAATTTCTCACAAAAAAACTGGAAATTTTGTCTGGAAGTATTCCGCAAGTCGAGTTCTTAGATACTCTTAAATGGTTCAAACGTAAATTTCTTTGTATTTATGCCCAAATGTTTGTATGCAAATTGTACTAAGCTTGTCAGCGAACATTCAATTGTTATTATCATAAAATTAGGATAAATTTAGAAGAATCACCAACAATGTTTAGTTCAGGTGTGCTGTCATTTACAGGTTTTTGGATTCTTTTTGCTACAGACAATTTAAAAATATTTCAGTATTTCACTCATAACACTTGGAATTTTTCGGACGGAGCTATATTCATAAATTACGCAACGGTCTGCGGCTTGCGTCACACTCCAAAAATCTTTTGACAGTCTTATACAGCGACGGAAATTAGAATACGTCTACGTTCTCTTGTGTGGTTCACTCGATCGTTTACTTTTTGCATATCAAAACACATGCAAAAATTTCAATCAGAAACACAAAAACAAAAAATGGGTCGATTTTAAAATTTCCGTCACTGTAAACTTTGTGTGAGGGGTGAAGGGTGTGCGTTGAAGTGGTCTAACAAGAGCCGAAAATACGTTATTAAAATTCGAGGTGTATTTTTATGAGTCCGAAAGAATCATCATACTTGCATTTACTACAAGTGATGCAAATAAAATATCTACTTCGACTCGAGTCATTCAGTTTTACAAAACAGCTTAACTAATCTAAATTTGAACTCAGGCTAAGAAAGATGTCTCCGTTCAACTATCTGTTCAATTGTCTAAATGTATTTCAACAATAGAGAGCATAAGCTGTAAACCAACCCTCTTAGCGGTTATGTTAGTCGGTCGATTTTTTGGAATCGGTGTGACCCTCGGCGTTGGGTGTAAACAGCACCTTAGAACATTGGTTCCTTCAGAAGACTCGTAGATAAGGAACCAGAGAATATGTTTTTTTTGTTTAGACAAAACGACTGGATGCAAAATTTAAAGTTAAAGCGCTTGCACCGACTTTTTTTTCATTTTTTCTCTAAAATACCAAAAATTGTCAGCGCGATACTTGTGCATCCAGCCGATTTGTTTGAACTGAAAAAATTATCATCTGGCTCATTATCTAAAAGTCTTCTGAGGATACCAATCGTTTAACGTGTCGAATATACCCAACGCCGAGGGTCACGCCGATATCAAAAAAATCGATCGGCCAAGATGACTCAAAGGCAAGACATTTTCTTTGAGTCTGAATTCAGCTTTATGCACAGACAAACAAAACAAACTCAAAAATTATTGCAGCAACATTTCGGCTAACCGATGTTTGACAACTTTCGTATACATTCGTATTTTCGTATTCAGTTTACTAAGTACATTATGGGCTCATTAACAAATTACGCACGCTCTATCAGTGAGAGGGGGAGGGGTCTGCAGAAAGCATAGATTTTCAGTTTTGAAATTTTTTTCATACATGCAAGTGGAACGGGGGTTTGGAAATTCGACCGTGCCCAATTTGTGAATGGCTCACCTCCTATGTTTCTTAAGAATATTAACTGTTCGTTCTTTTCATCTCTCTCTAGGGTTGAAATATTTTCCTTTTCATCTTAGTATGTGAATTCGATGAATCGATCGAAAGTCGTAGTCTCGATATGAGGCAAATGTGAGTGAAGATTCTATCGTTGAGTAATTTATGAACGGCCCCTAATTGTATTTGATAAGCCGTATCAATCCAATACGAACTACTAATCACATTCAGTCAGTTTGTTTCTGCCAACTTATTCACATCACGCAAATTGCCCCTCATTTTATGGTTGTGTCGAAAATAAGTTAGATTTGTTATGTCACGAATTTAAGCAAATATAGAAGTAAATATTCATACGGCACATTAACTCGGCTTATAACCGCAATATTAACCGAAATAAATGATTTGTTTTGTATACATTACGTCGTCGGTGCGAGTGAGAGTTTATTAGCTAAAATTTATTTTTAGTTAATTATATTGCTGGTTGTTGACGAATTTTAAGATCTTACTTTACGTCTCTCTGTCGGTCGCTATGGAGCCAGTGATACGGTGTTATTGAATGCAATATAGACTCAAATGATATGGATTCAAAATATTTAACATTCACGCCAAATAAACAGACCTTGAATCCCGTCTCTAGATTAAGCACCTACCTTGTTACTTGAAGATAACGCTAACAAACCGTGAAACTTGGGCTTTCTTGATCAACACTTCGGTTCAAATGTTTGTATGAGAATATTGGATTGGATACAGTCGTCAAGGTATAATATATTTATGCCAAATGTCCGTTAAACCAAATATGGAGCTTGGCTTCGTTGGGCGCAATGAAATTAACGACGCTATCGATCCAGATGAACACCGGGAGATAACAAAAGGTGTATAAAATATGCAATGCAAAGTGCAAAATGCATTGGCAATTTAATTTTTCGCATAATTTATGTGCTAACTCAAGATTAACCAATTTACAGACCATGAGATAAGTCAAGGTGACGGTTTCCAAAAGTGTTACACATTTGAAGAGGCAATTCGAGTTGCAGGTATAGTAACGGTGTTTTGTCGTTTTGGCTTGAGAAAAAATTGTGATCGCTTCATTAAATTTATTTCATTCGATAAATTCAACAACACACCGGATAAAAGGCCATGGAAGATTTCATTATTTCGCTTTACTGGCCACCGGTACATCGATGCTGGCATTAGTCGGTGAATTGATTGGCATTGGTTATTCGGCACCGGCGGCCAAATGTGATATGAAATTCACAACATCACAACAGGGCATCCTGAATTCTATTGCATTTCTCGGCTTCGTTTGCAGTTCGCATTTGTGGGGCTTCCTGTCGGACACATGGGGTCGCCATAGATCATTGCGTCTGGCACTGATATGCACATTCATTTTTTCGGCCCTTTCCTCTTTTTCCATATCGATTGTGATGTTGATTACGACCCGATTTTTTGTTGGATTTAGGTAATGAGGACTTGACGGGACGCCAGAACTCTCATTTTTGCATCTCTAATATCGAATATCTTGTTTAGTATTGCAGGAATACAGTCGTCGGCGCTACCATATTTAGGCGAACTTCATAGCAATCAAACTAGGGCTAGAGCGGTAACATTTGCCACTATGTGCATGACTTTAGCAGTTGTAGTGATGTCTCTGATCTCATGGATTGTAATCCCAACGGCATTTTCTTTGCCATTGGGATTCATTACGTACACTCCGTGGCGTCTGAATATTTTCTGCTGTAGTTCCATTAGTTTGTTGGGTTTTTTTATGCTCGGATTTTTGCCAGAGAGTCCAAAGTTTCTGCTATCAATTGGTAAGGAACAGGCGTCCATAGAGGTCTTGAAACGAATCTACAATGTCAACAATAAGTCGTTCAAAGCAAATGCAGTAAGTCAGAATGCGGAATAGACCAACAGATGATTTCTTTTACCAATTATTTGTTCTCTTTAATTCCATTGGCTTATCCTGTTACGTCCATTGAAAGAGAATCAATTGGAAATGAACTAACGAACGCCAATTTCAGAAATGTGATAAAATTGATATGGAATCAATCTTGGCCATTGTTTATAGGATCTAATCTCAAGAATATGTTGCTGCTTTCATACTTAGCGTCAGTACTGTATGGCATTGCACACGGCTTGAATATGTGGTAAAGAACGGCTGCGCTGACCGGTTTTTTCTTACGATGCCTTCAACTGCTTCCAATTTTTTTTTAGGCTACCTCACATCTACAATGTGCTGATCAACTATGTAGACCACAGTATAACCGTATGTGATGTGATTCAAAGCACTATGGGTCAGGCGAATCAATCAGTAGTCGAGACATCCGACAATATTACGAGGTTTGTTATCGTTCTACCGGCCGCGGTAATAGTAGTTTGTTTACTGGTTTGGACATTTTTATTTCGATGAGTGGGGGGTTTGGAGTTGAAGACGAAGGCGAGTGATGAACAACATCAACCGTGAACAACAGCCCTAAACTTTAGAAGCTAGATCGTTTAACTTTACTAGTTTCGCTGGTTGTGGTTCTATTTCGGAATCCTTTCATTACTGAAAGATTTCACTGTGCCAGTATGGTAAGCGGGCAACAAACATAAGCTACATCGATTTTAAGTTCCATTTATGTACTTAGGGGCGAGACTAGTAAGAGTAGAATATCAGCGCCTTCCAACAATGTTTTTTGCCGGTTAGCCTTGTTTCAGTTCTCCCTTCAAACAAAGCAGATCCGAAAAAATTGAACCTGTTTTGGTTTATGTCGACGTTCGCCAATCCTTTTTTTTATGACACGGTTAAGATTCAAACTCTCGCACTGGCAACTTCAATCGTGTAGTGGAAAGCAGACGAGCGAACCACTACGCTGTTGAGTCACTACGCTAATCACACAAATCAAAATACCAATCTCCAAACCAATTAGGCGTTGTGCATTTTACTAGCGAAGATCATCGGAAATTAGTTTTATTGCTACTGTCATTGAGTCATTGACGGAGAAAGAGTTTCCGATGAGTGCAGCGAGTAAATTCTGTTAAACAAAATCGATGCTTGAGCTTGAACTGGGTGTGTTCCTCGAGTATTGGGTTTCGTGCATTAGCCAATTTACTTTCAGTTGAAAAATGTTCAAATTTTAGACTTGCTGAAACAGTAACAGAATGTTCAAATACAGCGAATTCTTTAACATTCATAATGATGCTGCTGTTCGGCATGTATCTCATATTGGTGTACGTAGCTGTTGGCATTTTTATCAAATGGATTACGATCAAAACCATCACAGGTATTCATCGAATAACTTGTTAAAGCTCACCCAATTCAAGGAAATATTCTCTCCACGAAAAATAAAGCCGTTGGACTATTCGCTTCGACTATTTGCGGTGTAGCGTTAATTTGGTCCGACAATTTTTACGTTTCATATGTGTTGCTGTCTGTCCTATTGAGTTGCGGAAATTATGCCAGTTTGCTGGGCGGCCTCTGCCAGGATCTCTTTCCAACGCAGTACAAGTAAAATTGTCGACATTTGTGCTTGTTTTCCCACTAAACGATAGCCGAATCTATTTAAGATCCATGGCAGTTTGCTTCATATTTATGTTCGGGCGAATCGGAAGTGTGGCCGGAAGTAATTTGATCGGACTTTTAATTACCACTAACTGTACGGCTGTCTTGTGCATTTTTGGATGTTTTCTAGGCAGTAAGTTGATTTGTAAGCGCATATAGTGCTCCCACTTATGTTTCTATTGATTCTAATTTAGGTTGCGTCATCTTATGTCTGTTATTTTTGAAAACACCACCGTCAAAGTGATAAGTATACGCGGCAGTGATGCTGTTATTTGAATCGATTCTTAAATTTAAGCCAGAAATAAAAACATTTCATGAGATTATTGAATTATGCATAAATATACATTGAACATCCACTCATCCAATCGCATTTTATTTCGGATAAATCAACCTCTTAATGTTGATGTGATCGCCAATTTAACAGCACTGACCGAATGAAAATCCCCATAGGGCCTGTCATCGCATAAAGAAATTTCTCTGAACGTTTTTTAATAAATTAATTACACCGCTGCCACGTGAATCGTGATGTACAAAGACATGATTATTTCGTAAAATTTTTATTGAAACCAAGCGAATTTGCTAACTGCCTTGAACATTTTGTCTGTCATTAGAAAGAATTACGAACACCGTAACTATATCTATTCGGCTTGTATTAGCAACTGTATACACAAATGTGGTCAAAAGAGTGGAAAATTCTTTTGCTTTTATGAGTACCGTGCAATGAATTGATTCTTCTTACGAGTAAATCTTCTCTTACTTTCTATCTCACTCTCGAAAATATTGAATCTGTTGTCGTTTACAGGTGATGTCTAAATTTTATGAGTAAAATTGATTGCAATCCACGAAACGGTTGTTTGTTTCGGGAAATCTATTACTTCGTTTGTTTGATTCGAGGTCTGTTCATTTGATTTGCTTTAATTTATGAAATCTTTTATTGACAAAATAATAAAAAGACAAAATTATAAAAGAGAATCAAAGAAAACATAAAAAAAATCCAATTCACAAGATCTCACCCCCGAGGCATTGAATGATGATGATCTGGGGTACGATTGACATTGAGTGTCAGCGCTAGTGAAGTCTCAAACCGAAGGCTTTGAAAACTTTTTTGCCCTGAATTCTCCGTAAGGTTATACACTCAGGAAAACCTCAAACGACTTTATTGATCATGATTCGTAGATTTTATCCACATATTGGGATCAAATATTCGCTGGCATTATTTAGCTATCAACGCTAGTCAATAGAAATGGTTTCATCTCACACATGCCAGAGAAATTACTCAGCGCTAAATACAGCCCCACTCTACGACCCTTTAAAATGAAGGGTGGAGGAAAAATGATTTTTCAAAGAAGCTTTGGCTTGTGTGGTATCGTCGGAAAGGTAATGACGCCCTTTTTGCGCCACAACAATAAAATCAACGCGAAGAGCTAATTCCGAGCAAAAATATAACGAAAATGTTCAAAGGGTAGGTGGCAAAGCAATTCGAAGTGTCCTAACTCAAAAAAGTCTCCGCCTAACATAATCTTCTTTATTGCTAAAACGACTTTATTTAGTACGAGGAAGAACTCACATGAACTCCCACTTTTATTTAGGCTTTATTCAAGCGCACCGTGGAAAAGGAAAATTCGACCCACCTTAATGGACAAGCCGGACTAGTTATTTTCTCACTTCTACATCAAGACTTTCAAAGTCTCTCGAAGTTGTGTGCTATAATCAGTGATCGAAATACAAAAAATATTATTCAATCAAGCGAACAATGTCTTTCGACTGTTTTGACGTGCAAATGCTATACATTCGACCGGCTAGCATGTCTGTAATAGGCGCCACCTGTTCATCCTTTCGCTGTTGCCTGTAAGCACTGCCGCAAAGAGAGTAACCGATGTCTATGTCGACTCTCATAATACTTAAATTTATGAGCGGTCTGATACCGATCACACCAGACCCAATGAACTCAGCCAATATTTTAATTGCAAAATTTCAATATGGCTAATTTAGCTCTGCACATTTTTCTCTTCATTTGATACCGATCAGTCTACAGTAATTAGGCTAAATTCAATGTGAAAACATTTAATTTTGTTCATATTTCTGTTCCAAGATCGCTGTAAAAGATTATATTTTGTCATCATAGCCGCCTGTCAGGCGGTGTACAGTGTGTGTTCAATATTATACTTTAGTAATATGTCACTTCTATAAATTAATAGTTTTTTAAACACGAAAAGACAACACACACATATAATTTAACATATCGGATGCATGGTATACAACAACATATCCAATATTATAATTCATAGCAAAGTAAGATTTACACTTGGATGTTAAGTTGGATTTTATGTCAACATTTTAATATATTCGAATGTAGAGTAAATGTAAGAACAATATAATACACAAGGCACACAACAACAATAACGAATAAATGACTTCATCAACTATTTTATGCCCGAGTAGAAATATATTCTAAATCCGACAGTTATGGCGCTCTCCATTCTCCCACTAGAGCAGATGCTATGAACATGAACATCATAAGGATATCACTTTCTTATTCTTGAAGAGAATATAAGGAGTACTACGCGAACTGCAACTGTGATCATTAATGCATACGCATCATAGCGTTCCCTCATAGAGTATTGTACTGGGATTATAGACAGACATTACTTAAAACTGACTGGGAAACCATTTTTCCCGCACGTCTGTTTCCTCTTTTTCTCTTATAAAATGAAGCACCGTATTGTCATGTAATGGGCCGTTCATAAATGTGATGATTTTAGAAGAAGATGGTGCAAGAAAAAAACGTGAAGGTTCTGAGTGAGTCATTTTTGACACATTTTGCGTGACGACGAGTGAAGGGGTGTGTAGCAAAGTCTTCAAAACACTTCCCCTTTATGTCAAAAATGTACTGCTTAGTCTGCTGTTATTACATCCTCGTTTCTGCAAACAAATATTAAGGTTTCAGTCCAAGATTATTGACTGCCCATAACCGACGTTCAGTGCTGCTAGCATATTTAAAACACCAATAATTCGTTGAAAGTGCATTTTAGGAAGTCAAATATGTGTACCTCACAAACTGACCCCTCAAATGGGAGGTAGAACATAATGTTGACGTCATAAAATGAATATTATAGGAATTTTTGGTGATTTGAATATTCTGACAGCACTGAAAATGTAGACGTGGTTTATGGACAGTCCCTAACTGCTAATACAATGTTTCGTTTCTTAATCATCATCAGAAACAGAGTACCCAGTGGTATTCTTCTCTTATTTTCACTTATTGATCCTTGACCCTTGGTTATCATTTTAGTTGTAATTTATTTGTAGAACAAATAGAACATACTCGTCTTTTCATACATTTTTGAAGTGATCAAATATAAAGTTTGAAAATAGTAATTTATGCAACTGATTAATAAATGCTTTTCGAGGCACAAGAATAGTAGATTTTCACTCGAGGCCGTAGACCGAGCATGACAATATACATTGTGTGCAAAAAAACCATTTATGTACAGTAGTGCGATCAGAGTATGGCGCAGATAAATTTTCATATATACTTTTGCGCACTAGTGCGTAAAAGACATTTGCAGAAATGAAGATCACACTCATGTACATAAAATTTTGTTTCTAACTTGTGCCTAAGCTGGAATTTTGCGCATACTCGGCTTCGCCTCGGGTTACCAATTTTCACATATATTGCGCAAAATTTGCGTTTAGGCACAAGTTAGCGAAATAGTTATTCTAGCACCGAGTTTCATACACCGGTTTTCGCAAAAAAAAGAACGACAACGAAAACTACTTATTTTGTCACTAAGCTCAGAAAATTAAATTTTAATTTACTTCCCTCATTATATCAGCTTGAGTTTTTTTTTTTATTAAAATAGTTATCTCCAACATTTCTGTGGGGGAAATGGCACGGAGGCCTCCATTGGGTCCATTGTGCTTGAGTTGCTCTTGTGAACTTATTAAACCCATACGGAAAATAGTAACCTGATGTTAAAAAGTCAACAGTGAGTCATCTGCTATCGACAATCGACGATGAGCACAGTTTGCAAGTGTTCTCATGTGTAGCGGAAGTGTATGATCAAAGTATAATTCAGTATGATGAGCATCCAGTCCACAAATAGATTTAAAAATAATTCGCTCAAATATGGATATGTTTCAGAATGATAGACGGAATGATTGCGGAAATGTGGGTACTTTGAAGAGGCGCTTTCAAAAGGCAGTTAGGTCACGCAAAATTTGAAGGATTTCAACAAATTTGGTTGGTTTCTTTTCCACATTTGTACGTTTTTTAGGCATAAAAATGTTGGAAAACTATGAAAGCTCTTTTTGTAATTTTTTCAAATCCGTTGAATGAGCTTTTACAAGTTGAATGATTTTGGACATGAAACCGACTCCGTTGCAAGCACCAATGCGGTAATTACGAAATATTGGCAAAAAGAAATATTTCAGCGAATCCAAACGTTGATCAAAATATTGAGTTGATATATTTTGAATGTAGCTCTAGGAGTTTATTTTGAACGAATGAAGTAACAGATTTCGAAGTTTTAAAATTTCCTGTAACTCAATTGTAAAGGAGGCCCTTACAATATTGACAACATTGCAGATTTAGCGGGCAGTTGATGTACTTGCGTGTGCACTGGACCGGGACACTCTTAAATAGATGATAACAAAAAATTGACGAAATAACCAAAAATAATACCAAAACTCATGTGTATGCACCTAAGCCACTTTGTGTTAGAGTGCTATAAGATTGAATGTAGTTTGGACATGCTGAATAAAGTACGAAGTAGGGTTGCATTGTTCCGAAGCCAGATGAGAAATGGTTTAAAGAACTGATTGGATCGGAATCGCATGTGTTGGATTGTTGGAGGCACTGTGGTCTGAACAGATATCTTAGAAAAAACAACACTTGGGAATACATCTGAGTGCACCAGCGGCGCTGGGGATGAAAGGGGCATCCAACTAAGACGCACTTTTTTGGTGCAGCTATATCGTTACACCGTCTGAGACACTGGGAATGGCCCTGCTTTATTAGACTGATTCCTAGTGGAAACGAGATGACCTAAGTGATTCAGATGATAATGGGGAAAATGGAACATCCATAAACCTCGTCCTCATTTCAGTGTTGAAAAACATCGTTATATCTCGTAAAATATGCGTTTTGAGAAGTTAGTTTTAGGTTCTGACGGAGTTAACACCGATTAAGAGCAACCACCACTGAGCTCAAAATGTAGATTTCATCGTGGCGTTTCGTATTTTGTTTTCGTTGATATCCTTTTAAAGAAAACACTTTTCAAAAATGTAAGACCATAATTTTCTCCGCAAATGTGCTAGCTTTCAGTGAAAAATAGATT
>JANTFA010186413.1:0-18303 GCA_026413405.1 Phytosciara flavipes
TTGTGGGTTTGATTCTACTTTTAACGTCGTTGTCCTCGATGTTCTGGCCTGGTCGATAGATGAACGTTAAGTAGTATATGACAGTGATGAAGAATTTTTCCAATACAAAAAAAAGCAAAAATCCGCCGATCACGACGACCTAATGTAATTCAATTTTCGCATAAATTCATTTGCAATTTTATAAATAATTAAGTGTAACAAAGGACTCTTCAAATTTGAATTTTAAGTGTAGCAAGAGACAAGCTCAACGAAGAAAAGAAAAGTCACTGCAAATTGACGAGTAATCTAATATTTAACGACTCGACTGAATAAAAATTTGAATTTTCATTTTTTTTCTTGTTACCTTAACTTTATAATCTTTTTATGGCTTGAGATACTTAAGGTTTAAATGCTGAAAACTATATATTATATCAAAAATGCAAAACATATTATGAACTCCGAACGTGTAAAATTCTAATGAGTTGAATTTTATTATTCATATTTCGTGTGAAATGAAAATAAAAATTATTTTACAAAGAGAAAAAAAAAGAACGCACAGACACACACAGTCTACATAGTCTATATTGCCATGGGTGGAACTCGTGGAACTGGAACTATTATCAAACTGTCGATAATGGAATATAAAACGGCTAATCGGGGTGAATGCCTTGGAATAATTAATAATTACTTTAAAAACCGTTACATTCAATAGAAATTATAATTTTTGTTCAGGCGAACATTCACTTGAAAATTGCTTAGGATTGAACCTCTGAAAGGTAGAAAGAAAAAACATGAAGAGGGACCCTTACGAATAATGTCCATAAAGGAAATGTAGATGTTGTAACTGCTCTGCAACACTGCATCTTTAGTGTGGGGTGCAAATGATCGGTCGCAAGAAGATTGTTTGTTTTAAATGATGGTTTTATGCTCGAAAAACGGTTTTCTGAATCTTATTTCGGAATGTGAACTGAGGCGAAGCCATATCCGAACCGTGACCTTAACCCGAGAAGCAAAGGCGCGAAAGGTGAAAGATAAATTCTACGTGCGAACTTTATTCAGCGACGCAGCTGTTCTTAGTTGTCATCAGTAACACGCCATGAGTGGCGGTCCAGCGCTGTTTGCTTTTTTCTATTGTTGATTTGAAATCTCTAGCCAACCACAAAAGATTTTCCCTGACTCCAGGGATTCGAATTCCATTCGACATGTTACACGGAAACCTCGTACTGCGTACAAAACACATTTCTCAATTTAGTATTATTGGTGAAGTCCGTTTCCGAGAAAAGTATTTCACGATCTATTTTCATGTTCGTTTCTATATTTGCGTCAATAAAACGTTATCCAAATAAAACACACTGATCATATCTGAACGAAAACAAATGGTTTTCCATACATAGTATTTGGTCGAAGCAATAATGAAATACTCGCACGCGTACACAAAGGAAAGTTTTTCATCTTCAATCTTCTAAACATAATTCCAAATTCCAAACTGTCAACCTGATGAAATAAGAGAAATAGTTATAGGTGGAGTTGCTGCTGCTTGCCGATAGGCAGAATCAACGCCATCTGCTTTCCTTTTTTATCAATGGATGAAGGGAATTGTAACTTTCTTCATATTCATTGTATCACATCTACAGATCATCAACAGTAGGAGGTTCTACGTGAAAAAACCAACTCATTCAAAATTACGTTACCTTCTCAGAACTTCGTACAAAAGATCAAAAAATTTCTATTGGCATTCTTCTGAATTAAAAAAAAAACCTGAAAACGTTACGTAGGTAACTGTGGAATGAGCTGCCCCGTGACTAACAAAACTTAAGACCTAAACAGCTGTGCGAGTCTTGAAACTCTTTTTGAAGCCTTTTCGGGTCTTTTGAAATCATTACACTTCATTCAAGGTTCATTTAAGCAAAATCTCACAGAAGACCCAAAGAAGACCCAGTTTCGTTCATCACGAAACAGCCTTAGTGAATTCACAATACAATACGTCACGTGCTCACATATTTCATATTCCACCGCGTACTGTGCAGAAAAATGATAAGTTGGTACGCCTGCAGCTAGATATAAAGAACATGTGAATGACACTTGGTTCCGGTGGGAGAGAATTTTATAGAAAATCCGATACATTTTCACTCACAGGAATGAACTACTGTCATTCATGTTCCTTCTATCTAGCGGCAAGGGTACCAACTCATCATTTCTCTAGTACAGTACGAGCATAACTAGCAAAATTAACTTTTTGCTAAACAAATCGAACGGACTGTTAATATTATTTAGTTTATGGCTATTTCAATATCGCAACGGAAAAGGAAGCATAAAATCCGGCAGGTCCTTTGTTAGTGAAATATATTAACTGCTTAGTAATGAGATAATCCACATGAAAAAAGGGCAATGCGAAAAATCTGTCACCAGCTATCAAAACTGGACCATTTTTTCTCTAACACGAAATATATTTCAGCATTGACGATACACAGAAACCAACGATAAAATGATATAACGGACACTTACTGTGCGTAGATGATTTGTTATATTGTATTGTCTGTTAGAGATTCAGCAAAATGATAAAGTAAATATCGCATATCATGGTGTCGAATTACACGGTCAACATATTGTGTTTTATATATTCAATTTGTATCGAATTTTCTCTGTTTGTGATTAATAACACCACAATTCCAACTAGAATAGTAAATTCCTAAATAGAAATGAAAGCAACAGAAATGGGCCGGCACAATGCAATCACATAATGGAGTAACAAAAAGAGTTCATGTTGTTGTATTAATCACAAGGTAAGAAACAAAACACACGACCTAATTTACTAATTGGCAAAATTATCCGCTCGTCCCTATAATGTTCATTATTGTTGGTACCTACTGTTTTTATACATACATAGTAAACAATGCACAATGTATACGCATCCATTTTGAATGAAGGTATACAGTCAGTTCACATTAATAAGTGGCAGTATTGAAAATCCCGAAAATTCTGACATTTTGCCACAGATTTATAAAGACTGTTACTTCGGGAGTTACTTCGGAAGACGCAAAAAAAACTTGAAATCGAAGAGAACATTGGAATTTTGTCTCTTCCATTTTAAGTAGGTCCATCTGACCATGTCTTATTCATTTTGACATCCTTCTGCAGACGATAGGATTATGTTTTGTCAAAACATTTTCATTTCTTTTAGGTTACGTTACAACTAACCTATTGATATCGTTGCAAAGTCAATGTTTCTGACAATTACAGGAAAAAGAAAATGAGTGACAAATGCAGAGATTTCATTTTGCACAGCTTTAGTGAAGTTGTTGATGCGGGTGTAACGATGGGGTACGTTGTACAGGCAAAACATTGATTCTCAAGCTTTCTTTGAACATTTATTATCGTTAAATCTTGTCTTTACTATGTACGCCCATCAATAACTTCACTATAAAGCTTACCCGACCAGACCCAACGCTCCTTGTCGTGGCGATTACAAACAACGAATTTTTCGACTTTTGACGAAACGCCACTGCCAGGACCAGAACGGGAAGGAAAATTCAGAGGGCAGTTTTGGCGTCTAAGAACCAAGCCCTATTAATGAGCATATGAATCAAGGCGAAAATGAATAAGTCCATTTTTTCGCTTCGGTGATTTCAAAAAGAATGACTCGATTACGATTTTTGTTTATAATTTAAGTTAATCCATTTTGAATTATTTTATATTTCGTGCTCATTTTGAGTTTCTTTCAAGTCAAAAGTGGTTTTACTTCGTGTCTTATCTTCGGGCAATGTTACCAGAAAACTCAAAAGCAAACTAAAACACAAAATAATTCAAAGTGGACGAATTCCAAATATGAACCAAAAGCAAGATTACGGAAATTGGACGGAAATTTGTCTTTAAGTACTGAATTCTAGTTTACCTTAACCAACAAAAACATTGGATTACAACAATTCTGAACGATTTGTAATCTAATATAATGGTAAAACAACCAAGAAATGAATTATCGAACACTCCCGAGTGAGCTGAAGTATAAAGAAGTTGTAAAGATGTATAATAGCGACTCAATAGCGTAGTGGTTAACTCGCACGCTTTCCACTAAACTATAGAAGTTGTCAGTGATGCGAGTTCGATTCCCATTTGTGGAAGAAGAAAAAACTGATTGTCAGACGGGTGTACAAAACACAGCTGATTGAATTGGTTTGAGTCTGTGGTATTTGGTAAAAAAAGCGCGCACACGGCTTGCCGGAAAAAGATATTGTTGGGAGACGCTGGCATTTTACTCCTACTAGTTTCGCTCCTTAATACATGGATGGCACTCAACATCGATGCAATTCAGCTTACGACTGGTAAATAATTATCTATCCTCTGACCCATCTAAGGTTTTCTGTTTTCTTAAATTCCTGGTCTGTTTTGAATTTCTCACATCTTAATGTAATCTTCTAGTCTGTGTAAGTCTGTGGCAAGAAATAGAAATGGAAATAGAAAACTGTCAAATGTGTGAGTTAAAAAAAGTTGCTGGAAATGAAAATAGTGCTCTCTTTTGAAAATTCGTCATTGTATTTGTTGATTTAAAAAAAAAAAACAGCAGAAAACAGAAAACAACAACGTAATTAAAATATAATTATATCGCCGAGCGTAATAATATGTAAAGCTTTTTCACTATTTTTAACCATCGAGATTATTTGGAACATTTTTTCCATAGAATTCCCTTTTTGTTTGTTATTAATTTAATCTCGTCAATGTGATTAACAGAATTATAATGCAGCATCACACACATTGTTTCCTATATAGAACATCAAAATTGTGATCTTATCTCTCGTTTTGGCTATGATATCTTTCCACTACTAAAATTTTACAACACTAGGTATACCCCTCCAAAAATAGAAACAAATTGTTTGCACATTGTTGGCCTCGTTTATGAAACATAATGAAACAACAATGGAGGCCTTTTTTTACTGTGTATGAATATTTTGATATTCGGTTGACGATGCAGAACCATCTGAAAGTACATATCTTCTGGTGGGTTGGACAGTGCATTATGGTCCACTAATTTTCCACCTATCGAAAATAGATGTTCGCACCAACTAAATTTGTGGTATAAGTGTGAATTTGAGTTACCCAGAGAATTATTGTTACATAACTGTGCGACGCGAAAGAGGCCTGACTCGAATACAAAAGAATAGTAGTTTACATTGGATGCTGCGATAGTAATTCTCTACATGAGGGAACCAGTTTCTGATAAAAAGCAAAGTCACCAGTGTGTTTTTGAGCAACAAGCTGTCGGTAACTGTCTTTTCGACAAGTATACGAGTCAAAATAACAGCTTCCTGATGACACAAAAGAGTTTTATCTCTTCAGAAAATTGTTTTCGAATTAAAGAAATCCTTGGCAGCATCCAGTGTAGTCTGGTTTACTGCTAGAGTCACATGCGAAAGTGGAATTTCTTATGAAATTTCATGATAAATGAACCACCATATAATGAATCATTTTCGCAAGGGGGCATATTGCTATGTACTGTTCAACTTTCGCATGGGGGCAGGCAGTTAAGCTATGAATTAGGCCTCTTTCGCGACGCTATGTAAGCGTACTGTAAGTATTCCGTCGTTTTCACGATAAAAGGGCGCATTTGGAAACAGAGGTCTCGTACCTTGACTACAACTTCCCTTCCAAAAGACCTGCAACGCTCAATTTTTGGAAATCCCAAGCTTCGTTCAGGTTAAATTTGGTTCAAATTGGTCAGGCAGAAGCGGAGTAATAGGTCATCACTTTTAAGACTCGAAACCAAAACGCACGCCCCTGTGTAGCGAGTATGACGATTGGTATGTGCTCGTTCGAGCCTAAGTCTAGACAACACGTTACGGAGCTATTTGGATTTACATGCATACTGCGATTGAGTTATTCTTTCCAAGAGTTCACGGGCTGTATTGTTCGTATGACACAAACAACGAAAATAGAAAGAGAGAGAGACAGGAGTTAGCTACTCCTTCGTATGCGTCAATTCAAACGAAGCTCATTTGCTAGAATCTTGGTTCAAGTAAAATCAAATATTGAGAGATCTACAAAACAATTGCTTCGCATAGCTATTACCGCGGTGCTTTCATGTGTTTTCGAAGAATGCCGCGTTAAAAACTGAGTCGAAGTTTCTCGTGAATGTACTTTGATTTATTGGATTCAAAATTCCATGTGATGGTTTTGTTTTGTTGATCTTTTGAATAAGAGCGAAAAGCTTGGTATCAGACACTCCATTGAACTACACCATGGTCCGAAACTTGCTTGAATCAATAAAATTTCTTCTCATCCATCTGCTAACAGCGTAGCTGTAAAGACAACGGAAAAGAGCACACACTCAAGTTGGTAATGGTCAAATAAACACTCAATTCGTTTACATGACAGAGAAGGCATCACGGAAAACTTTAGTCATATAACATGACGCAGAGCTCCCAGCAGAAAAGTAGGACGGTTTTGAAACGAGTAAAGTTATCTGTTATCAACAATCGAACAAAACGGAAAACTTCAAACAAACAACGAAGTTACAAATTTTCCGAAAATATTCGCGCTTATTTCTGCCGTTTCTGAAATGTCAAAAAGATTTAAGTCCGAGCCTAACTTAATAAATTCAAAAGCTCATTTCGTTCAACGTACGATTATGAACTTCACTTGTTTGCATTCATTTAGCGAAATTTTTTCTCTACTCGCTAATTGATTCGCTAAAAATTCATTTTAATTATGCGAATTTGTTTTCCGAAAACATTTAGCTTGAAAGTTTCTCCATTAAATCTCGGATCGCAACGCAGAAATCTGAATTATATTCTTCCCACTGCCGGATAGGGCAAAGCTCGCTTCACTAATAATCGTTAATCAAATTGTTTTGTTCTTTCGAATAATGTTTTCGGGCAAAAAAATTTATGAAAACTTTGATTTTTTCTTGCTTGAAATGAAATTTCGGTTTTTAGCGAAGGATTAGTGTCAGCTTCAAGTAAATTAGCGTTAGGGTTGCTAAAGAAGGAATGCATTTAAACTGATGACCACAGGAAAAATAGAAATTGCTCATCGGCTTAGAATGGTGTTTGGGTGCAACGGTTTCGAAAAAGGTTATCTTTACAAAAATGTACATGCAAAAAAGTATGACTAGGTATAAAGGTTGGTCATTTCTTTGCCATATTGTCGCCATGACCCGATGTGATGGCATATTTGAACTGCATATTGATGCAAAACGTCGAAAGGCGTCTGAGATACCTCAAAGATTGAAACAGTGGTCAAACCTCTGGCTACAACCGTTTTGCTTTAGGTGTATACATAGGACATGGTAGGACAATTTTTCAAAATGTATGACACAATAGGACATTCTGGGTCTGGGAGTGCTGATAACGCATTTATAGAAGTTTCTGCAGAAGCTAATGAAGTTATAGTACAGTTTTGCCGGACGAAAAAAAAGGTGTTCGAACATCTCATACCGTGTATAGGTCCCTTGCCCTGGAATAGTTTTTCCAACTACTTGTATCTCCGTTAATACGTTTATATGTATGTCATATGTGTACGTCTAAGAGAACCATTTCAGGCCACCAATTTGGTATATTTTAACGTGACATGTTTTATTATTGACACAAAACTTTGGGATATATGTGTGTATAGAGGCGACAGGGAAGGGGGGGAGGGTAAGTGTTATTTATATACTTTCCATTTTCCATCTATTTTGATGTGTTTTCTTTTTCCATTTTCCTTCGATTAAATGGATGGATTGAGAAGTGTTTGTTGCTTAACAAAAAGTAAATTTATCGATAAATTAATGAGAAAATGTATTTTTGAAACTTTATTTATGAGTTCGTCACAATTTTTCGTTTTCCAAATAGACACTGCGTGGAATGAATTTCGAGTACTATTATACGAGTATCGACAATTAGAAAATATTGTTTTACTGTATACACCTAAGAACCCTTTCGCAAAGCGGTTGAGATAATAACAGAATTGTAAGAGCATTTAAGGAACGACATTCGAGTAAATTGAACTTTTAGTATAAGCTCAGCTAATTAATTGAAGCACACAGCGTAAGTCTTTGAGGCAATCCAGATCAGCGATTTTGCAAACCTTTTTTGTTTAATTACACTGGGAGCGGCGGGAAACGATCCCTTGATCACGAAATGCCATACAACCTTGGATTGAAATGAACATTTTCATCATATTCTGCGTAGGATTTCTGCGGGAAATGAATATTTCGGAGAAAATTATTTCCAGGTCGAAAATTTTTTTCAATTTCCAACTTCACCACACTTCCTAGAACTCGTCGAACTCTAGAAAATGCAAAGAAAATCATCCAATTCCGATCAATGGTGCCTGAGACACGATAAAATGAAGTTAGGTGTAGGAAATAGCAAATAGTAAATTCTCTAACTTGAAGTATACTTTTGGTAGGAAAATGAAGGACTTTGCTATCTTCGTTGAAAAGCTTGGGTGCAGTTCTAGGATGTGTAAATTCGATATTTTTTTGGCACTGCAAAGCTACAAAAAATGAAAAACCAAACGAAATTTCCATTTAATTTCCGCAAATATTGACTAGAACTATCAAAACAAACCAAAATTTGATGAAAAAGTGTTATGATCAGCTGTCGCGGAATGTTTAGTTTGAATCAGTTTCAATAAATGTAACTTTGAAGTCCTCACATCAGTGCAACAATAACACTAATTGACGTCTCGGTCCTAGCAGTTACGAGTTCGAAAACCGTTGGGCCGTTTTTCGTCCTGATTCAAAATCACCCAAAGAATAGTTTCTAGAACATCGGGATCCGAAGCTATTTCCGTTAATTGGCGAATTCGAACATTTATCTTCATTTTCTGAGTGCGAATTTCTGAAGTGCCAGAATGTGTAGTTTTACTGACAGTCAGATATTGGAAGAATGTATTCCTAACAAAAAAATCACTTCTCACAAACGTAATGCGAATGTCTATTTCAATGCGAAAAATTCGATGAAAATTTTCATTTTGATCAAATGTTGTATGACATGTCATTTCGTGATCAAGGCATTAAGGGATCGTTTCCTACACCTCCTTGCTTTAAGTATAGAATCAGAGTACACAATTGATATTACGACATGATGCGCTAAAACCCCCACCACCCCATTTGAATCCTCTTTAGGTAAGACCGTATTTGTAGCGTCTAGCTCAATTTTCATATCATTAGCGGTCTGTCTGAGCTCACTCCAAAGTTGTTAACTGCTGTCACAGATAAGCGTCGATGCTATCACACCCTTCCATTAAGTTAGACATTAAGCTGATTAAATTCATTAGACAATCTTTCACGCACTTCAAACATCTTGGAAATTTCTCCCAATGAGTTCGATGTCTCGTACTGATATGTGTGTGTACACAACTCGCACAATTTGACTTCCGATTGAAGATATCTCAACATCAAGCACACACACCCATCCTGTTTTGAGTAATGCTTTATTAGAAGAAAGTTTTCCTGTTCAGAGCAATTAGAATTTAATCATCTGAACAATCCTTAAATGTCAAAATGTTTTTTCCCATTTTAAAACATGTTAAAGTGAAAACCAAATAAAAAACCTGATTTTTTGTTGCTGTTGTTGCTAATCGTAAATAAAATATCATCAAATGAAGAAAGAAAAAAAAACCCATCAGATCACAATAGTAAGTCATAATCACGTGAATCTGTATCACAACAAACATGTTTTTTTTGTAATCTTATGTCACAGAAGTGTAGCTATTTTAGGTGCATTTGATTTTGATAGATCGATGTAAAACATTTACTTTGCTCTATTGTTCGACATGAAGACACTCCTTCTTATCGGTTACGACATTTTATTTTCGATTTACGATCTCTGTGTGTGCTAGTGAGAATAACGAAGGTTAGAATGATTGACGATGTAGTGTATGGCCGGTTGCAATTGTTCAAATTGTGCGATAAAAAGTATTGTGAAAAAGGTAATGTCGAAAACAAATTAACCAGAATCTGTTTTTCGGTAAATAGAGTCCAAGTGATGATATGATTCTAATAAAAAATTTTAGTAAGACCTACGATGAGTCGGATAGCCGAATAAAACCGAAGTCGGTTGTGTTGGGTTTGAATCGAAAGCGGTTTGGATTGGCTTAGCCTTACGAACTTCTTTGGATCGAAAGCTTAACCGGGTGGGGTTGTGCTTTGGCCGCGTAGGTAACACATCTTTCGGTCAAATTAAACTGCACCTCAAAAGTCGATATTCACACAGGATCGTGCTTAAAAGCATCGGAGATCGGAGACGTTTACCTATTTATGGTAGCAAACTTTTCGAATAATATTGCAAAGAGGCAAGATAGAGTGGAAGACCTAAATTGACTTGTTGTCTAATAGGTTTTATTCCACTAGAAGCAATTGGAACCAGCCTCTGTTTTCTTGTTACCTCAAAATTAGTAGCCTGTGCGAAAGTGACCGTGCTTTGTTTTGCTCCGCGAAAAATCGAAATTTTTAGAATTCTACACCCTCACTCCACTGTCTTCGATTTTCCTATACCTTCGTACTACACTTGGTCAGACTATCCCACAATTTTGGATGTGGGACGTCATTTATGGACAGCCTAATTGCAGTAAAACTTTTGCCTAGCTTTAGCGCCCAAAGTGCTTCGTTGTAGGATGTTGTAGGATGTTGAAGTATGCTTGGTTGTATCTTTCAAATTCTACTTGGTTGTATAAGTGTCGCTCGTGAATCAATTGTATCCTGAGAGGATTTTCATGGTCATCACTGATTTAAAATTGACAGTGATTCAGCGTTCATGGTCCGCCGTGAAGTGCAGTGACACCAACTCCTCGGTCCAGCATATTTCATCGGAATACCAACCAAAGATGCAGTCTCAAAACAAAAATTTGATTATCTTACTGAGAAGGTAGATCTTTCAGCGTCAAATAGCAGTAGTTGTCAACTTGACTTGACTCCCAACTTGCTTCCTTAAGTTATTGATGAAAGTGGCTACAAGAAGCCTTAAATTTCACTCAAATTAGGAGAAGAAGATAGATAGAATTTGAGAAGAAGAAAAGGGCTAAAGAAGGCAGTCAGTTGACAATCCTACGGGTATTGTCCACCAGCTCATAAGGTTTTGTCTTTACTTTGGTTTCGTCTAAATTTCGTCACCTTAATTTAAAAACGATAGCGAAGTTCGCTAATCTAAATTAAAATTAATTTTCATATCCGACAAACACATCACTTATATAATAAAACGAATTCAAATAATTGGAGTACAGTTTCGAATACAACAACTATCGTTTTCTAAAGCAATTTCCAGCATAATTTATATGGATCACGGATAATAAAACGCCAAGTTTTATAAAGATTTTCAACAAAACGTAGCACGTGTGTTTGCTATTTTCGCATCATTGTGAGGTAATGACAAGACAATTTCATTATTTGCTCTTGAGATAATTGGTCGGCATGTTTCCAATCACATGGCAATTCAATGTTTACATTAGATACAGGAAAATGAGAAATTTGATCGACAGAAAGAATTTACTTCATTTTATAAAAGACGAGAGACTTGGAAAAATTGGAATACGAAAAAAAACATAAGAGGGACCCGCACGAGTAGTGCACGGCATCACATCAAAGCAGCAATTACATTGAGCGCGACGTGAATCGCATCGTGTAAGGTTTGTGTGAAAGCTCAACTTGACAAAAATCAAGTAAATTTCGTCAAGTTGAACTTTCACACAAACCTTAAGCGATGCGTACTTTTAATATTTGTATAGTTCTGATCAAATCCAAAATTAAGCTGTTTTTTTCGAGTCTTTATGAATTTTGATGATTTGGTGCACTCTGATCGTATCTTCGAATAAAAGGTCTTGTAGGAGTCAACCTGGACATATGGACTGTGGAGCTGGGGTAACTAACAGAAGGTTTATATCAGCTGCTTCCGAGTATCTTTTGGGTATTTTGATAGAATCACACTGATTTTCTGGATATTTTGTGAGTAGTTCGGGGATGATTTCAGCTTTCATCATGTGAGGCATTGAGGCGGAGGAAGGGCATCACTGAAATAATTCCATTGAACATTTCCCAATTATTTGTGTTCTGCTCTTTTGAAAGTAAAACGAGCTAACAGTCCGAGATATAGATTTATGAAAGTGACAGGACAGCATGTAGCTAAGTGTCTATAGAAGACATACATCTTAAAACTGCTCTGCAACATACTGTATCGTTGGATGATTCCATTTAAAGCCATCCTTTGTTAGAATTGCTTACAACAATTTCGATAGTTCCGTACCAAGTCCAATTTGAAAATTGAACTTAAGAAAAAAAATTACCAAAATCAGGTGTTCACTCGAAACATATGCAGCTTGATTGTACGGCCGAGTAGCTAACTTAGGCTCACTCTATGAGCCTCTAACTTCCGCGCCCACAATCCAACTTTGAAAAATGTTTCATTTCCTGGATTGGTTTTGTCAATACATTTGCACAATCTATCAACTTTGTACTTTGTGCCGCCCGGTAATATATGCGAGAAGCCTCAACTAGACCTGGAAAATAGCACCAATTCGACCACATCTGTGGATTGGCTCAACCGATTTTGCTCATCTTAGAACTTGCACTGGCATTTTTGAATAAATATGGAAGGAAAAAGTCCCATTAAGATCGACTTGCCATCTATAGTGATGAACACAGAAAGTTTGCCTTTGTTCAGGGAAATCGAAATCGACGTGTTAGAGAAGAGTGAAACCATAAGATCCTCGTACTTCGTACGAGTCTAACAATTTAAGCTCATCGTATTTTTTTAAGCGTAAAAATGGAAAGGAACAAACACCAAAAACAAAAATGCGAGACGAAAACAACTAACCTCACCAGAATATTGTCCCACACAACATATTATAGGTATATCTACCGCTTGTAAAGTCTTGTGCACATTCATTTCCATAATACGACCTAAAAAGTGCATTACGTTCAATTAACATCAACCGTGAAAAATCAACTCGAAATGAGAACAATGACTTTTTGAATCTCAGACACTTTACTAATTCGTTTACCAAATATAAATTATATCTTTTGATAGCGCACATCATTTCGGCGTTGTTATATTGCATCGGTATGTAAATTTTAATTAGAAAATCTTGCAGCTAATAAGTTGAAAAATACATAGTCCGCGATTCCGTCGACTCATCGTGTATTTTATTAACGTTGACGGGTGTTTGTACTGATTAAAGGGTTTTTTTCTTGTAAAACAAAAAGTTTGATTATGGAAAATTAGTTTGCTGCTATTAATTACAGGGAGTATGTATGCACTAAACACATGCAGCATCATCTCTTTTTAAAGAAAGTAAGATCAGAACAATGAAGTGTTTTTCGAAAAGTGATGATGATGAGTAAACACACCACAGCTTAAGAAAAATGGTGTGAATAGTTTACTTTTTATGTCAATGGAATCCGCTTAAGAACGAAATGATTCGAGGGGGTAGGCACTGGCTAAAAATTTACTTCTTCTTCGCTTTGCCTACGACTAGTGTTTGCAAAAAATGTTCTGATTTTTTAGTCATTTTGACTTTTTATTGATCTTGTAACGGGTCTCGCATTCGTAATTTCCATCTTCTCTGCTTGTGTTAGCCCGAATCGGAAAATTTGGACGGCCCAACTATGCTTTGGTCTTACCCTTTCACTCTCTTTTGAGATGTCTATCGAATGAACTTTTCTCGCCACATTGCTTTCATCGTGGGAGCAGCCATCCGTTTGCTAAAAATCGGTCCCAACAGTTTCCTTTAAACTATTCATTTCAATTCCAAAACTTCCAGTTAATTTCAATTTTAAAATTTCTAAGCAAATCAAATTCACACACAAAAATTCCAAAAAATCCCGACTCAATTCCGAAAATTCCAATTTTATCACAAAAGTATTAATTCAATTCCAATAATAATCCGCCGTAACAGACGGGTGCTTTTCAGATGGAGGTTTTTTCTTCAAATCATTCTTCGCGACCAGCGTTCATGACGTTAATTATTCAACGAATTTTTCTTCCGTTGTAACGATCTTCTGGTCTGGTCTGTATCTCGGTATTGAGTTGTAAATATTGGAAACCGACAATTTTATGATAAGTCTACGAATTGAATTGAGTCCTCGACGGGTCATTATTTACTAGTTTCACTGATATTTTCGTTCTACTTTTAAAGATCCTTTCATTACCGAAAGTTTTTACAGTGTCAGTGGTAAACATAAGTTACATTGATGTACACAGGAGTGAAGCTACTAGTTGGAGTAGAATGCCAGCGCCCCACAACAATATCCTTGCCGGCAAGCCGTGTGAAGCTTCATCCATCAACTACCATAAACTCAAACTAATTCAATCATCCGTGTTTCGTGTACACGCCTAACAATCGCCTGCCACAGTTGGAAATCGAACTCTCAGCACTGTCAGTTTCAATCGTTTCGTGATGGCAGACCACTACGCTAAATTTAGTTACAATAATTCCTCAATAAATTCAAAAATTCCATCGGCCTGTCCCAAAAGTTCAACCTGTGGTTACCCCCTCGCAATAATTAATAGTTAAATGGAAAATGTAAAAAGTAATTACGTGTTTAGTAACATCAACGTCTAGTCAGATAAAATGAAGACAAAAAAAAGTTTTATTTGTGCACAAATACGAAAATGAGCACAAACATTCTCGGTTACATTACAATATGATGTGTGTGTGTACCCAGTTCAGAGGTATACACAGTGATCGTTTTTCTGCTTCATACCATAAATAGATGGAAAATCAAATTTGATTTTGTATTAGATAGCCATGTTGTAAGATTGCTGGACAGGGCACAGTTTAATTACCAAGTTCGATGGAATTAAAAAGTTCATAGTGTGAAATTTGAGGGAGAAAACTACTTTGGGATGGACAAAGCCATGTCATTAGTTTCAAACGGCTCCGCATATAATTGTGGGTGGGTCAAATGCGATACATGTACGTATGGTAAGCCTTTTTTTCCTTTCTCTTTCTTACTGTCTGCGAATTGGTTCTACTCTGAAAAACCGATACTGTTGATAAAATGTTTCTCTTCAAATGTACTCCAAAAGGACAAGTAGGACATGGATCTTGAAATGTGAGCACCTCATCAATTCAAAACAGCTAAAAGCAAAGGTCTGCAGTTTTGGTCAGGAAAATTTTTGATGCCCCAGTAGAAAAAGAACAATCTGCCTGGACAACCTCAGGAAGGTTAGGGGCTAGATCGCTGTATTTTACTAGTTTTGCTGGTTGGAATTCTAGTTCAAGATCCTTTCATCACAGAAAGTTTCCACTGTACCAATAGTAAGATGTGCGACAAGCCGACGTTACATCGATTGTTAAGTTCCTTTTATGTACTAAGGACCGAACCTTTGCCGGTAAGCCGTGTGACAGCTCTCCCTTAAACTACCCCAGACCCGAAAAAATTCAACCAGTGTTGGATTGAGTTGACATTCCAGAGTAGAAGCAATACCTAATGCAATAATCCCAAGCATTTTTCAATTTGAAAGCCTGCTTCTTAGTAACCTCAAGCCGCCACCAGAGATGCAGTCTCAGTGTAAAGATCTGATTATGCTACCGTCAAATTGCAGTAGTTTGTCAACTTGGAAGTACGAAATCCACTTCGACCGAATCGGTATTTCAACATCAGGCTGCCTTCAAAGTGGCAAATTTTACAAGTAAAAAAGACAGCCAAATGACGATTTTCAACTTGAAAGTTGTTTATCCAATCACATTGTTTTGACACTACTTTGGCTTGGTCGCTTTTTTTTGGTTTTTACGAAGCTGCCTCTGGATTTCCAAAACACAAGCATCACCTTTAATGAAATGATTTTATCTTAAATGAACGAACATCCACAAATACATCCAGGCTAAAAGCGACCCTGAAATATAACAAACTAATGCAATTGTTTCGCATATGTTGGTTTGCGATGATTATAATCGAGCATCTTTCCGGCTTCGAAACCTTCATCTAAACCATACAAGGATAACGATTTTTCGGCGGAAGACATGTGGGTTTTAAATGCAATGTCGCTACGTCGTTTGAATTTCACTACTGGCAGACGATTTCACAATGTTATCCCGAAGCAAATTAAATCAGCATTCCAAACACACACTTTATCGTTCTCTCTCTATACTCTTTCCGTTATTTTAACAATTGAAAATAGTGCAGCTTTCCATAATGTTTAACACAATGCAAGACTCATATAATAGAAGTGCATATAGAAGAAGGAGAAGGAAAAAAAAACATCACACCAAAATATCCCATTCACCTTGACCTAGAAACCCAGTTATCCGTGTATTTACTGCTGTTACCAAGCTTCATTTGAAAACATTCTTGAGTAAAGAATACTAAAAAAATATTTTACGAGAATTTGCACGACGTATTTGCTTTTAAAACAGTTTAGTACAACAGTGCAGCTTAATGGAGGAAAAGTTCTGAGAAGAGAAGAGAAGGTTTTGCCTTTAATTATAGTTTAATTTAGTTTCGGCGTCATTTTGTCTTTGAAGCAAGTCGACCGTGATGTGACAATGAGCAAAATGCAGTGCGTTAAGCTTTGAAGGAAAGGAAAGACAAATTCCCGACTATTTTTTATCCATAAAAATCAAAACATCAAACGCTATTAGCCCTGCGCCATTTGATATATGGCAGCTGTTCAAAGAACTATTCAAATTAATGAAGGAATTTTCTTCTTTTGTCTTCATTTTGTATACCTGTTGCGTCTGAAAAATGTACTGAAAATACGAGAGATAGCAGATGACATGACGAAGGTATGTGAGAGGTGAACATTTAGTTTAAGTTCCAACGATCCATCTATGTTGTTTGTAAATTATTTATGAAAACTGTCTTCAGACAGACTTTTTAAATAATACTCTCGCTGCACTTCTGGGATATAATTCATTTTACCTCTTGACATTTGCGGTAATTTTCACTTCCCAGGGGGCTTAACGAGTAATAGAACATTACGCGACTGCTTCTAAGTTGTTGTTTGGACGAGTGGGGGAGTTACACTCAGAGCCGAAGGCGAAAAATGTATTCCCACTCGTCAACACAACAATTTGGAAGCAGTGACGTACTGTGCTTGACGTGTTTTCGCTCAGTAAATAATACAAAAACGAGCCCCAATAAAAATGCAATTTCCGAGTAAAAGGACCTAAAATACCTACTCTACTGGTTCAGATATCGTTCTTTTGAATTGTGTGGTCGCAATACTTGTCAAAACGAAAATCTCCAAACCAATACGCCATCTACTGTTACCATACTATTGAGGTAATGTTACATCCCGATGAACCAAAGTACATCAGGCCGAGGCCCTCCCTGATGTACAGTTATCTCGTCAACACAACGTGGAAGAAAATGTACTTTCGGTTTTTCTTTTTTTTAGCTAAATCGTTTTGTTTTTTCTTTTTTTTTATCTACTGTTTTGCTGGCTATCGTGTCCCTATGAAAGTTTACAAAGTGGTCATGACTTATAGAACACACAGTCACCACACAATCTTACAAACTCAATTCAAAGACATTTTATGAGCTTAGTGCAGCAGAATAAATTATGTATTTTTAGTTCACGACGGTTTACTGAAACTATTTAGTAATAAAGCAACTGGATAACTAGATACAGTCTATCTGATAGATCAAAGACTCTCAAAAGTTGTTTCAGAGATAATCAAACTGTATAATTCAATTATTTTGACATTGTAAGATTCGCACTGAACATACGTATGTGATGCGATTTTGATGTATTAAAGTTAAATGTTGTTGGTAAGGGAGTGTAAATGTGTAAATGTGTAAACTGTGTCTATGAGCAACAAGCTTCGGTAAGCAGTACCGGACTGGCTCGAGAAAGCCCATCGGGGGTTCCATGCAACTCAATAGCAAAAAGGCCACAAACTAAATATTTTCATAAAAAAAATCGAGAAGGCCTATCAATAATTCATCATATGGCCACTGCGAGCCTGTCGGCTAGTGTCTTTTTCGACAAATGATTTCCGAAGGCCGGTCCGAAATTCATTTTTGAAGTCCGACCCGAACATCGTCGGGCTTAGACATGTGCGCCGATCAAAAAATGTCGGCGGCGGCTAGCTGAGATGGAAATTATGGGTTTTTCACTGAATCCGAAAATTCCGACCAAAGTTTCCATGTGGTTAGCAATCAAGTTCCAGGTGATGTCGATATGATCTCCGTGAACTCTTCATGCAGATTTGAAGATAGTTACTTTAGCGATGTTACTTTGTCGACCGTTTCATATGGGTATTGGTTGTGTTTAAACAAAAAATAATAATTTGTAGATTCCAAAGCTCTTTTTACAGATTATTTTAAGGGCCATCCATAAATCACGTCAGCATTTTTCACTGATTACTCTGCAATTTTTCATAAAATAATCTGCGAAGAAGAGCTTT
>JANTFA010186524.1:0-18261 GCA_026413405.1 Phytosciara flavipes
AATCGTCCCATTCGATGCCAATGATCCATGCCAGCGGTATGAACAATTTACTGAAGATCCATTCAAACGTGATCCCGTCATAGCCAATGAGAATGAACAGCCAGCTGACCAGCGCATTCAGAAAAGCTACAAACGCCACAAATGCTACGATGTTCGCACAAATGCCCAGAATCAATGGAACAGCAGCACCTGCCCCGTTCGATGCCGCATCAAGAATGGATGAGTCTGTTCTGTTAATTTAATGCAACACTTAGTGACGCAATTTATAAAGATCAGCCATCATCTCTTACGATTTTTCCAGTTGAATGTTGCCGGCGTCAGTTTTGCTCTCTTCCGTTTCGGGATAGAATAATTTGGCGAAACATAGGGCAGCCGGTGCAGCCATCACACTCGATGTAACCAAATGAGCCGGTTCGGCACCATAGCTTATGTACGCTGCCAATACTGAACCGGATACCGTTGCGAATCCGGACGACATGATCACATGGATTTCGGATTTGGTTAAGTACTGAGACGATAAAAGACAGGAATTTTAGCAGTGTTTTTCGGTGATCGTCAGGTCAGATTCGGAAATGATCCCAATCGTATCGAATGGAAGCTGCGATGAACGTTTTGTGTTTACCTTAATGTATGGCTTGATCAGCAGCGGAGATTCACTCATTCCCAAGAAAATGTTGGCAGCACACGTCAAACTTTCGCAAACTGTTGTTCCGATAATCGTTTGCAACAGCCAGCCCAATTTCATCACGAACCATTGCATCGCTCCGAGATAGTACAGAATGGAAATGACAAAACTAACGAAAAATATGACGGAAAGCACCTGGACATAAAAACAGAGAAACAAAAGCAATTTCAATTCAATTTAGTTGACCGGATCGTTTTTTCTGGTTACTTTCTCATCATATATGCCGATCAATTCCTTTGCCGAATGATCATCGGTTGGTTGTGTGTGTGTATTCGAAAACGTGCACTATCAACGGTTCGTCGCACATACGATGAGATAGTAGACCAGCGTTAGTTCACTGCTTTTAAAATGGACCAACCGCAAATGCAAAAACTCCTGCCGTTATTGACAAAAATTCACCGTAGACGAACGTACTGCCTTTGAGGCTAAAGTTTAAAAACGTGGCCGTCTTATCGCCAAAACATTTAAAGATGCTACGTCCCACTTCCCATCTGATGCACAACAGTCCCAACAGTAGCTGGCAAGTGAAACCAGCGACTACAGGCCGCCATACTATCTGCAGAGACGGATTGAAAGTTTGGAATTGGTTCGTTTGCAAGAGAATCTTTTTTTTCATATTTCAATGACCCATCCTCACTTAAAACGTGAACGACTGATGTCAACACAAACTTACCTTTGTCGGATTGGCAGAAAATAAGAATCCAATGCCGAGTAGAATGACGACACCAAATAGCGATTGCAGTCTTCTTCGTGAGTCAATTGTATCAAAAGCTAAAAATACAGCGAACGCAGCGAGCGCTACACCAATTAATGCTAGATTTGCGAACCTTGATGGCGGATCAGAAAATGGTAGATTGTGAGTGGTCAATGTGAGCGAAAAATTTCATTTTTTAGGAGCTTTGATTCTAGGAAAAATTCAGTTCGAACTTGGATATCCAACGAATATCCACCGCATGATAAAATTCTCCTAAGCTTTCAAGGGCTCTGAGTATTCTCTGAATTAAAAATTTCTCTGTGCGCTGTTAAGCATTGCGTATGAGTGTCAATCAATGCTTAAAACTCGTGAGTTGTTGATTGGAAGAACAAAGTTCCACCACTCAGATCAATCTAGAAGCTAACCTCCTCCAATAATTATGTTTATAGCATTCCAACTTACCGAAAACGGAAGAACTTTTCGATCAGCTTTTTAACGGGCACACAACTTTTGCTTATCTGCTTTCCGAATAAACGCTTAATTTGGTAGTAAAATACTCCGACATAAACGAATCCGAACACAATTAACAACATTCCATAACCGTCACACCATTGAATGCCACAATATTCAACGCCACATGTTCGTTCCTCATCGGTTTCATTGCTTTGACGGGTGTTCGTGGATGCCTCGTATCGATTTTCTAAATTTTCAGATTTTTTCTGTTTCAATAAAGTTTTTCTACGATGAGTCTGCACACATGCACCTACTTGAATCAATGAAATGATACGTTGCCCATGCCAAATATCCCACCACTATCACATTTAAGAATAAATATTTCGTTCGCGATATGAACACTGGATGCCGACCTAGGAACAATTTCATGTTCCTCTTAGTCCGTTCCATTTTTGATTCTTTCTTGTCTGTCTCCTTCTCCTGGAATTTTTGTTTAATTATTTTATCGAAATTTATTTCGCATTTGGAAGCAAAGGTTTTTACCTCAACATCGGCAATTTCGAATGTTGCTTTGGATGAGAATACGCTTTCCTATAACAAAATAAAATTTAATCAAATGAACACTCGACTTCATAATGGAGTCCACACACAAGACATTTAAAATTTCGTTGACAACAAGCTCTTGCTTATGGCTCATTTAGGACGACACTGTGTTAATATACTATTAGCACTTCACAGATATCAATTACAAAATTTATTCGCATTTTCGAATGAATCAAAAAGATGGTTCCGCTATTATCTCTATGATACTCGCGCACATATGAAGCGAATTATAAGAAAAATGAAAATTCATTCATTCACCACCGTTTCAAAAGGGCTTACGATGACAATAGAAGCTTTTTTGATAGCTAAAAATTAAGAACATCGTCAGTCTAATAGAAACGAAGCTAAATGAATGAAATTCTATTTTTCTTATAATTCGCTAATGTTACATGTCATGTGGAATTAGCCACTGGAGGTCGTACATGAATGACGTCAAGCTTTTTCCGTGCTGTTATCAGATTAAAATCATTAAAAGCTCGACAACGGGTTCACTTTTCTTGGTCAATAGTGTGTCCTACCACCATAAGGGAGTGAATTTAGAGGTTTTACCACTGACTCAAAAAAGTGCGTACTTCTTGATTTATTAATGATAGCAGCTGATGACAGCACTGAAAAAGTGTCGAGTCATTTATGTACGATCCCCTAGGGGAATGATCAAGTACAACTACATTGTCGAAAGTTTTGCGTCATGTGATGAGTTTGCGTTCTACGGATTGGGTGGCTAAGAATTGAACACTCAGGGAAAACTAATCAAACTTTTTCATAGTAAAGACAATTCGATAAAAACATCCTTGACCTTATTACGTTCGTCCAACATTACAACCGCTCAATTTTATACACTTTTCGAATTTTCAACAATTTTAGGAACAAGAAGTTGGAAGACACGACATTCACATCTTAGTGATGTAACACCAGGACTATTAACTAACTACATCTGAAATAAAGCCGACCATAAAATAAATGAAAATATTTTAATGCTGAGCAATCGAATTTTTGAGTTAAAATTTGGCCACCTAATCTAATCCGGAGAACTCATGTTTACAGTTAGATCAGTATAAAGTGGTGTCAAGTCTTCACCGATATATATAATCTGTCGAGTCACAATGCCCGTTATGTAGCATTAACCACAAATATTATGAACAAGTCACAATGAAAGCAATTTTAACTTTTCATGATTTTTAGCTATAGTTTTAGAAATAGTGTTAGCGATCCTTATCGATAACATTGAATTGTGCAGAATTAGAGTTCATTGTGATTGGCGTGAATATTTTGGTGCGATAAGTAAAAATAGTGAGAGAGCTTTCATTCAACAATTTTCGAGCTTTACTATATTTCGTTTCTTTCATACCTCACTATTGAAGCCATTGTTGTCAACGCCAGACATCCTAGCGGATGGATTATGAAGCAATCTGTTAACGTTATGCTGATTGTATCGTGTGTCCAAACATTCTAAATGCGAGAAAGAAACAGTTTTTGATTAGAAGTGCAAAATGAGGAGTTCCAAAAGCAAGCCTGACCTGACCTGAACAAGAATTTCTAAAATTTAACTTGAGGTTCAGGTTTCAGGTTTCAGATAGATTCAGGTGACGTTGATTGATTGAATTAAAATTGATTGAATCAAGTTCCTGGTGAAACCGGTCTCAGGTAATTCAGTTCAGGTTCAGGTAAAACGTGACCTGTTCCGGGCTTTACCTGCAATCGACCACAAAGAACGAATTTAAACGGATAATTATTCCTGTAGCAGGCAGGCAATTAACTTCACCAGAGAAGAGCATTTTCTGAGTATTTATACCAACAAACGAATAAGAAACGTAAACAGAAAATACAATTCGGTCGTGTACTCATTTCGAATGCTTATGATGCTTTATCATCATTATCGCAAAGATTAGCAATTTATTACTGGCCATTGGTGTTAAGTATAATTCAAAACTTTTACTATCTCGAAACAAGATAACGTGCGCTTATGGTATTTCCTCTAAGAATAACAATGCTTGGTAATAAAATGGAGCATTTAGTGTTCAGTAAAATGGTTATTGTGGAGAGGGAATAAGACCACCATAACATACGATTAGGGTTTATCACAAATACCACAGACTCGTATATTTAGGAGCCATTCACAAATTACGCATGCTTTTCAGAAGGTAGGGGGTCCGCTAGGGGGTACGCTACATACTGAAATGTTCTCCATCCATTTTGACGTGCGAGGGGGTCTGAAATTCGTAATTTTGAGCGTGTGTAACTTGTGAATGGCTCGTTATCATCAGTGAACGTATATTCACTGCTTGTCATAGAGTTCTTTGTAGTGAGGTAGAAATGCGAAATGTCGATATAATCAAGATTCAATTAATTGCATTGACACCTTGGGCCAACGGTCAAATTTTATCATTGGACGCAGACACTCTTGCCAAGCCGGACGTAGACATCTCAAGTAAGGGCTATGTTAAAGTTGCAGAGAAGGCAGCGGCACGAAAACGCAAGGCTATATACTGGTACCACCAGTATATAGCCTTGCGAAAACGTTGGGTATGTAGAAATGTTGCTGAAAGAAAGAATCACATTTTTGAACCCTTCGCTGTGTAAACTTTGGGTCCTGTTTGTAACGATGATCTTAATTATATCAAAGAAATCGAAAAAAAATCAGAGACGTGAGTGGTGAGAGAATTTTTAATTCAACGAATAAGCATAGCACTGCGCAGAGAAACAAGGCAGGATGTGCAATGAGTACATTTCCTAAAGAAAAGCCGACGGAGGAGATATGTTATCTTTGAACAATTGTAAATCTAACTAAATACATTAAATGCCATTTCAATTGATTGCATCTTCAAATATCCATCAAGATAAGGTAGTCGTAAATAGCTTCCTTTTCTGAAGGCCACCGGATTTTTACGGACCACACCGTACTAGCCGATAAGTATTTTTTTCAGCAAAGACGGTGTAGTCCGTAAACAATAGGGAATGTCAGATTTTATCGTTCAGAAAATACGGTGACGCTTACGGTAACTCCAAAGCCAGAAATGGAGCAGAAATAAATAAGTTTTGATTCGACAGATTTTGATTAAACAAAATGCCAGTATGTAGTACATGATCTCAGGATTCCGGAAAAGTAACTAGTTTTCCAATTGGACTAATATTCGCCGAGCGATAAGACTTTGAAAACGTGAGTCTTATCGCTCAGCGAATAAGCAAGGCTATTGCTACAAGGAAAAATCGTTTGTGTTTCCGTTTGTGTCGAGCATTCCGTTTCTGTTCGAAAATCTGACCAACCCTATTGACGTCGTATGCGCGACTTGGAATTTTTAATGAACGAGTGGCTGAACTAACTATGATAAAATATGCAGTAGGTAGACGGTTTTTCCAGTTATTTTATAGTTTCTACGTATTCGATTTGTTTGCCAGCATTTCTGTGCATAATGAGTCTTAAGAAAAAGTGAAATTGGTAGAAAGACTGACGTGTCTTCAAGCAAATTAGATTGGACAACTAATCTGTGCGCCCGGCAATTTCGCCTGTGCACTGTGCTGGTATTCTTTGGAAATGAAAACTAAAAAAAAACCTTTTCCACGTACTGATCTGCAGTCAATACTAAAAACACTTCAAGATGAATGGCGAATAGATAATAGAATAGAGATACACTTCACTACCAATCAAAAATTATTTTATTAAATTATTGTTGATTCACGCGATTCACGCTCAATAGCAAACTGTTCTGATAACAAAATGATACAGATGATAAGACGCCAATTCTTTCGACAACCTCTTTCTGATAAGTGAATCAAAATGTAAATTTCATATGAAATTATCATTTTGGAAACACACGAAATTGACAGCAATTCCGTTGTTGTCGTTATGTTGTGTACTTACTGAACAATGGATAACATCAAACAACTCGGTAAAACCAACAGCATGCAAAAATTGTTAATTTTATTAATGAAAAGGTTGTTGAACAGTGGAGACGTCAGCACTTCACACACACAGAATTCAGGTGTTGAAATTTTGATCGATGGGGAAAGTCCGAGTATGGGAACACACTTGTTAAACTCACTTAATGTTAGAACATTGAATTCTCAAATTCTAAATAAAACAACAAAACTTTTATAAAATCACAATCGACTAGGTCACTAGAAAATCAGAACGACAACAGAAATTTTTTGTTTTTGTTTTATTCACGTTTTAGATGGCTAAAAACTAGTTTTCGTTTGATCAATTAATTCAAATGCTTCAACGAGTCATCATAGTTGGGTTGGATGGATTTTTGTTTTGGTGTGTCACTTTTATTCTCGTTACACACGATACGCGACCAAGCCGACAAGACTTTGCTTTCAAACTGATCGCACCTGTTGCGAGTACCTACACATCTACCGATTACATTTATATGTCACAAGACAATTGAATTTTATTCGTCAATTTTGAATCATTTTTTTGATAAAAGAGTATAATCTCCTCGAACGGATTGAGAGATTGAACGTTCTGAACGTCAGTGGCGGTGTGTAAGCAGTATCTAGTCCTAACATAGAGAAAGTAAGTGACGCTAACACACAACACAACAATCAGTTTATATCAGCTTAGCGCTTTGTAAAGTTGTATTTATGTATTGGTCGCTGTGTAAATCGCATCGCGTAAGGTTTGTGTGAAAGCTCAACTTGACGAAATTTATTTTTGTTAAGTTGAGCTTTCATACAAACCCGACGCTAAAATAGATCAGGTTTTACCTGAACCTGAACTGAATTACCTAAGATCTGTTTCGGCCTGACCCTGATTCAATCAATTTTGATTTGAGTTTACCTGAAACCTGAACATGGTGATCAGGTCGAACCTGAGCTGAGACCTGTCAAGTATACCGGAAAAGTTGTATGAAAATTGCAGGTATGCCTGACAGGTTTCAGAAATTCAGGTTCAGGTCGGATCAAGTCTGGTTTTTTTAAAATTATCTGACCTGAATTTTCATGCCAACCCATTTCGTGTTCCGGTCGACCGATTACGAGCCTTACATTACGCGATCCGATTTGCATAGCGACTTACCGATTTAGGGGAAGATAAAAACGTACTCCTGCTCACAGAGTGAGAGTTGTAGCTGAAATAATGTGGCCTTGTTTGTTTTGGTACAGTTTTGATCCCTCTAATTTTGTAAATAGACTGTGAAAGGTTACTAGATAGCAACGACAGTATTCCAAACTACCAGCAGCCACTCTACTTTCCACTAGCGGAAGATAAACACAAACTATACTGCACACGTAACGTGTTTTGAGGCTGTTCACATTTCAATTGACCTGGTCAGGTAAATCATTTGTTTAAGCATGGCTCAAAGATGTCTTTGTTGTATGCGCTCTATATTTTTGGCGTATCCAGGCCAAGTTAGAGATTAGATTAAGACCTCCACAATCTAATCTGGGACCACATTAGAAATCAAATTGTTTTATGATAGCAACATTCATTCATGGATTTATGATTGTTAAGTGTGATAATATACGAGCGACAACGTAAGGAAATATTGGAATAAGTTGCAGGTAGATGGCGTGGGAACGATTTTTTTTTTGCTAGCGCCACATAGTGACGTATTGTCTAAAAGTAAGGGTTTGTTCATAAGCTACGGAATGTAAGAGGCGGAGGGGTGTACTGCTTACAGTCCATTAATTTTTCCAAAAAGTCAAATACATTTTGCGTGAAAGAGGAGGGGTCTTGAAAATGAAGATTTTAGCGTCACGTAATTTGTGAACGAACCCTAAATTAGAAGGTGTTTTAGGTCGTTATAACACACAACACAGTCGTGGACCAAACTTTAACACTCTATGATGAGAATACTTAGGCCTAGATCTTTCAAAATCTCTGATATTTTTCCGTAATTGATATGTCGCCGTAGGTATTTAAAACCAACTCTTAAAGCATGAGTGTTTATATCTTTGAATAAGTTGTATGAGCGGTAATGGATTAGAATTATCTTTTAATTATAAGCTTCAATTAAACCCAAAGCCTTTGCAACGATTAGATTTTTACACTGAAAATAGTGACGTTCAGTTTCCACTAATGAAACGTGTGTGTGTGCGAATACATTCACAGTTTTCTTGAGGAACTGATAGTCAAGCAAAGCACCTATAGCACAGTAGTAGAAAATTGTTTATGTCAAAATCAAACAGAAAAGTTTCTTCTTCTAAGCGCTTGATACATTTCCATTCAAACCAACCAATTGTTGAATGTATTTGCTCATTACTCGCGACTACCTATAATTTACCTACTAAAACCGTTGCTATTCTGTCATGTAAAATACGCATGCACCGATAGTACAATCACACAGGTGTTTGCAACATGCATAAGTACTGCACGTCTACCCATAATATACGGTTAGTCATTTGCAATATACCGGAAAGTATTTTACTATTTGAACAGTTGGATTTGTAAATAACAACAGTCATAAGAACACGACATGATAGAGAAATAGTAGGATGGCCCATTTGGCGAAAGCGGAATTCGACAGTGAAAATTTTCTAACAATTTACGTTATAGCACTCTCAAGATGCACTGTCTGATTTAGATCTCTCTAATTTTGTAAACCAACTCTGTGATGGTGCTATAAAGGTACGAGCGCACATGTTTACAAGGGATAGTAAGATCAACACGCACCGAATTTGAATTTGAAAATTGAATTGGGGCCGCGATCTCACCTGAAATTCATTGTGTTCATGATAATGTCATAGTAGTTAAGTGGGCCAATAGGTCTGGGTCATATTTGAGTTGCTTGTGAATTTTTTGGGAAATGGTCCGAAGGCATATGAAGTTATCACCCAAGCCAAAACATTAACTTGTAGTTACAAGCAAGCAAATTAAGTAAGAGATTTGACATTTTCGCGCACAGTAAGTGCATTTACTGCCAGCCCCATGTTAAAGTTAAATATTACAGCCCTCCTTGCGAAAATGATCCATTACTTGTGTGTTTTTGGTAGTTGAATCGGTAGAGCGATGGATATACAAATGGAATAGGATTAAGATATAGTGGATGAGACGTAGGGTCTCGGCGCCTTGACCTATTACGAGCCTGCTATGCATCCCTGTTGGTATTTTTCATGTACCCGAGGAAACCTTTAGGATTAGAATGGATTCATACAACGCCGGACATTGGAAGAGGTAATGTTCTGCTTTTTCCGCATCTATCGAAATCTAGTGAGTTTTTTACGCCTATCGATTTCCGATGATGGTTTGAGGAGCAGTGACGCGTGAGAATGTCAGGTCAGTGAGTATCTTAATATGTTTCCTGTTGAGTGAGAGGCGGTATTTGGAGTGCCTGTCTGGCTACGTTGGTGTCTATCCATTCGTCCTTATAGGCTTTCGCTACCCATATGTTTATCAGGGAGTATAGAGTTTAAAGCTAAACTGGTATACCTGGTTCAGTTTGATATCTGAGGCTATTTTAGCTAATTTGTCTGCTATTTCGTTGCAAATGGATGCTCACACATACTACATTTCAAATCGAAAAACGCTTGAATGGATTTCATTAGAATTAATTAGTACCAGACAACAGGCCCATTTCAGGCTGAAGTGCAGGGTTCGCAGGGCTCAGTTATACTAATCTTCATCTCAAGAATCCAGTTGGTTTATCAAAATTAAAACACAAAATTTAATGCCGCTAACTGTAGAAGAAAGCTTTAAAATTAAAACAGTCGTCATGTGAAGCCCACCTCTGAAATTAACTTTTTAAAGCCAGTTGTGCAGACCACTTTTCTTCTCACTGTTGCGAGAACGTTAAAATGCCGGCACCGGTAATTTCGAATCTCTTTTCGTACGCAACATTTTGACTGATCTAGACTGAAATTGTATTGAAGAAGTTTGCGGAAAGATCAAAAAATTTTCGTGTTCAATCATGGAGTATCCTTCTCATTATAAGACCTTGCCCGCAACAATGAAAAGGTTCAGTGTCTGAAAGCATATGAAATGGTTGGCCACGTATCCAATGCAAACCAGAAGCAAAGCAAAATTGAAGAAATCTTTAGAGATGGCAACAAGAACATAAAACATTTTGTTAGTGGTGTACACAGTTGGTTGGTATACACACGATGTAAATATGAGAGTATAATAAACACACCGAACGTCTTACATCTGCAATGCTAAGAAGTTTTTCTGTTGTTTCAATTTATTTTCGTCTCTCTTACTCGACTTTCTAGTGAGCGAACAGCAAATAAACATTTCAAGAATTTTTTGTTTATCTTAAAAGGATGCCGTTTAATCTACTAAACATTTCTGGTTGAAGTGAACAAAAAATAAATCTCTCGGCCTCTGTTTATTCCAACCAATTGTAGTGAACGGTCGTCTAGTTGAACCGAATTTATCGGCAGAAAATCAGTAAATCTGTACATTCAGTGCGTGTGAATGAAGTCGTTCGCGCCGGTTCTGTGAATTCATTATCAAAATCTCCTTAACAATTCAAATTACTGGTGTTGTGTGCGTTCATTGCCGTCAAAATAATGAATACTACGCGATGGAATATGAAACGAATTTCACTGTTGGGCCTTCTTGTGCTCGGGATATATTGGATATTTTCCGCTAGCAACAACAAGTACGAAGTCGATGCGATTATAAAAAACACGAAACCGGAAGCAGTATGGGAATTCGTTTCTGATTTTTCAAAAATGAAACTGCTCAATCCGACAATGTAAGTGTACCGTCATTTAAGACAGTTGTCTCGTATGTTTAAGCGTCTCTTTGGCGACAGGAAGGCTACCATGATTTAAATGATGACCGGGAAAGAAATAAGGGGTCACTAGATCCGTGTTTCGAGATCATGAATTTGATCATCCCACCCTGATAAATCTAAATCTAACCATTTGACTCCAAAACGATCTCTAAAATTCCGACAAAGAATTTAAAAAAATTTTGGGAATTTAAATTGATAAAAATAGTCCCTGGAACAGACAAACCACATTGCTGAAGTAATCAAATTTATATCAGAGAACTTTTATCATGAGGATTATTCTGCATGTCTATGCACGGCTATTGTTACTAATATCTACCGAGAGAAAAGTATTTCTCTTCGCAACATTTAGTCGATCTCGGCAATTTTCAATTAGCTTCGTCTGATTCCAGTGATATTCATAGATGATCAAATTAATCGCGCATGCATGCGCTCAATATTTGATAAACAAACGAAACAGTAGGCACGACTGCGTGTTCAATGTTTCATTCGACAATGCTTTACATTAGCAAATGGATTTTCAAGTATTCGAATTAATCAAAATGTTCAATTTATTTGCATCAGACTCCATCGTGTGAATAGTTAGAGCTCTCAGGGGGAATGTTACGCAACTTTTCACACAATTCTGGAATAGAAGTAGTCGAGAACTTTCTTCATTTGGACCTGAGTAATATTCAGTGAGTTCTGCTGTAACTCGATGCGTAACTAGCAGTCACTGATCCAATGACAATATTTGACCGTTGCTTGTTTCGAATTTGTGTCACCAGAGATAAATTTTCAAACCGAATTTGTTGGGTAAATAGAAGATGCGGGAGACACGATTTTATCTTGTTGTTGAAACTCGATGATGATACCAAGAAAGAAATGTCTAAGTTGCGCTGCAAGCAATTACTTTGTCATTGAAATGTCTATTTGCAAGATTGCCTATGGTGGAAGTATAGTTTGGATCTTTCAGTTTTTAGACTTGACTTGACACTTGCCTTTTCTAACTGCTCAATACAACCGCTCACGACTTACCTTTCCTTCTAGTTCTCTCCAAATCTTACCTCGCGAAGATAATAAAATTGATTTTCTCATTTTATGTTCCCAACAGCGTCGATTTCAAAATAACATCCGACGAAGGACACATTCATCATTGGAGGTACTCGGTTATGTATCGCGAACGTCTCTCACATTGGCCCTACTGGTTGAACGTTAACAACGGCGACTTTGCCGTGAAGAAACTGGATCGACCGGCTAAAGGACCGTTGTATACAATTGAATCGAAACATTCCACGTGTTTCTTCTTTGGCTTGTATTGTCGTAAGTTGAAGATCAATAGAAGGAGAGAGAAAAAGCTTCATGTGAATGAGAGAGCATTTTAAAACTTTATTGCACGAAACGGACGTGTGACATTAGCGAATTATAATAAAAATGAATTTTCATTCATTTAGCGTCGCTCAACGATGTTTTTGATTTGTGACTATCAAAAGGCTTCGTCAACGTAATGCTAAATGAACGAAATTCATTTGTCTTAAAATTCGCTAATGTCACACGTCTGCTTCATGCATTTTCATGTTCATGTGAAGGTCTCATTTCTGTTTCTGATTTTAATTCTGACGTTCGAGCTTATTTTTTCTAACTTTGTGTTTCCAGTTTATTCCAAAGGCGAATTTCGATTTACTCGCCACAAAGACAGTCACACGCATTGTGTAGAATCGGTGCAGTACCAGTGTCCACCGTTTATGGGACGATTTTGTCGGAGTGAAGTTGAGTTCCAACGCAAGGCAATAATGAAGAATTTAACGTTGCAATTTTCATCGAAATGATGGTAAACTTGTTAGAGCAAAAATGAAATTTGAATAAAAAGCGGGAAATTTGTTAGCAAATCAGACGATTTTATTAAAAACTAATTTCAAAGTACAAAGTTTGGAGTCTTTTTCTTACGTCTATACATCGAGTCATCTTACAGTCTAGTTGTAACACTATGCATAGCTGTCTAATCCTACGGGTAGTGACACAGAGCGCCATTAAAGTTTTAAAGAAGTTGCTGTTCACAGTTCACTCTACCTCAAATATGTTTCTTATAAAATAATTCAGCAACTTGATTGACTTTATCGTTGACAAGTCAACGCTTCCCTTCAAACTCTTTTGAATGTAATTTTAGTGGGTCTCGGTTCAATTGATATTTTTTTCGCTTTCCTTAGTTGTCATCCATTGTGACTAGCGTTTGCATCACCAAAAACTTCTTGATTTCCTTTCTTCCCAGTCAAGAAGATGGTGGAAATGAATGCCAGCCAAAGAAAGCTTCTCAGAGGTCAGGAGAAACAGCGTCAAGATACAGGAATCTTACCTTTCTGGGGCAGACAATAGAAACCCTTTTCGACGTTCTTAGAGAGACTACAAAGACCGGCGCTACAGAAACCGATATTGAACAGACTACAGAAACCTGCACGTTCACAGCACAGGATGCAGAGCCATAAAGTTATACGACAGGTAGCAACGCGCTTTTAGGTCAGCACCTGTACAAAACACGAAACGGTGGGTACCCCAAAGACAAATCAATGGAAAAACCAATGACGAAGTTGAACAAATTCCGCATAACACTGTGATTCATCTCATCACTGGATGAGAATTCGAATAGATTGAAAAACTAAATTTAAGAACTCTTACCAAAATAGCGAAGCAAGGAAGCTAGACTAGTGTTTAGAGAGCGCCAGACAAAGCGAAACATCTAGAGCATAGATTGAATACAGAAGAGAATGAACTTCCGCCAGTGTTCCTTAAAAAAAGGTAGGCTGCAAGCAGCTATGTGAGAATGAAGGAAGAGATTTCTATTCAATCTAGAGTATGATGATGAGACACTGATTTCGTTTCAAGTAGTAATGGAACCATCAAAAAGAAATTACGTTAATACCGCAAAGGAAGGAAACAAAAAAAACTCGCATAAAATCGAGAAATGATAATGCGTGTGACGCAGAAAAATGATAAGCTAGCATACACCCGTGGCCACAAGCGTACCATAAATTGTCATTTTTGTAGCGTGACGACACTTCATTTTTGTAATGTTTCTCCACTTTACATGGATTTTTCAAATATTGGTTTGGTCTTCTACTGGTTCCAAATAGAAATAGGAATGCTATTCGAGAGACATTTTTTCATTGGTTTTGCTAAGGTATGTTAGCATCACACGGAAAACACAGCTCGAGAAAAGTAACCGTCGACATATTCCACGAAGTTACATTTCTTTGATTGTAAAAGAAGTAATTGTATCGGACTCGATGCGAATCGCATCACGTATGGTTTGGGTGTAAGTCCAACTTGACAAAGATGAAATGAATGAGCTTACACACAAACCTTATGCGATGCGACTCGCATAGCACTCAAAATCACTGCTTAAAGTGGGAAAGACACATTTTATGAAACATGCGACAATAACAATTGTAACCAATCACTCCGACTCAAGGAAGTTGTCAAAAAGTCAATCAAGTGAGCGATTCGAAAGTTAATTTATGTTCAGCAGTGTGATCGAAGCAGTGCGTTAATGGATTTTAATGAAAAATATTTCCGCACTAGTGCGGAAAAGAGATATTTTAATGAATGAAAATGTCACACAGAGACCACCGAAGAAGTGGGAACTGTATTTATGGGTAAGATCTTGAGATGAATTCATCACGCCGATCTCAATATTTTTTCAAACATTGTATTATAGCTTAGGTCGAATCATTTACACCAAGTGGTGTGGTCCGGGTAATGACGCAGCTAGCTATGACGACTTAGGCGAAAACATCGACACAGATAAATGTTGTTGGCATCACGATGTCCATTGCCACTTATCTGTGGAAAGCGGTAAAACTAGATTCGGTTTTTCAAACAACGGCCCGTTTCGGGCTGTTCATGTGACGCACAACTTTTCAGCTGTTTGAGAGATGTAAAATCTTGGGTGGCCGATTTGGTCGCGTCAGTCTTCGCATATTCGAGAAAAAAAAAAGTTCGGTAGATTTTTGTACACTTCCACAAATTAGATGTAGTCGTGAAGGTGATATCAGAGCTGCAGCTCTGGATTCTTTCGTCTTTATTGACGTTCAACCGGCAGATAACACAGAAACAGTAAACGAATCTATTAAAAACTGGATGGAAAGCGAACAAAGCAAAAAACTAAGCAAATCGACGGAAAACGAACAATCACATTCACATCCCAATCAAAATACGGATTCGTATCAATGGCAGCGGCAGGAACAAAATAATCATTATCAGGTCTCTTTTCAATCGATCAATCAACCCAATCAATATAATCCATGGCAATCTGACATATCGATTCAAAACTATTTGGTCCTTTATCCATGGCAAAATCAGCGAGTCGCTAATTCACCGATTTCAATCAAAACTTACCCAATCAACAATTTTGATTAAGTTTCTGTAAAAACTTGGGGTATCAATTCGTGGGATTAAAAATTACAAAGCCTCATCAACAGAGATCATTGGAAAAAAATTCACATTGCTTGATATTGGTTTAAGTAAATTTAAGGCAAAATTTATGTTTCACTTATCAAATAATTTAGAGTTCACAGCACGAAGCCTATTTTTTGACGTTTTGAAAGTTGTTCATTCGTTCATGATTGTAATGATAAACAGTTCCGAAATCTTAAGTTCATAATACGAATTATATTTTTCACTTAATCACTAGTGTCACTCAAGAGTGACATTTCTGTAATCGCCCAGCCCAAATTCAAAATAGATCACTGATAAAAGACCCCAATCTTGAATCTTCGGAATAAATGACATTGGACCGGGCGATATTGTGCGAAACGATTTGTACGAGTAAGTCACAAGACGGTAGTTGTTTGGGGACTAACTGAAAATGTTTTTTCTTTTAACGAGTATGCTTTCAAGAAAATCACGTTGGCATCCTTAAGTCCAAGGTGCCTCAGTGTATGAAGGACAGTTCATTCGTTTTATTTAAGAGAAATGTAAAATTCGAGTACTGGATATGCGGATGATAAATGGAAGGTGAATATTATTATAATGGATATGGATCATAATCATCTATTGATGAGCATTTTATGTCTACTACTCCAACCTCAATGATTGAGTTTGAATAGTATGGACAAACTAATGTGGAGAGATATTGTAGTAACATCGTTACTACAACACGAAAAGAACCTCAAGTATTTGCAACCAACAGTGTCTCAGCAGTGGCTAGACATGCTAAAACCATCTTTAATTTCACTGAGTGGAATGGGGCGCTATCACTTTACAACAACGACAATAATACTTTGAAGACTTTATTGATAGAAAATCTAATGAATCTGACAATTATATTTTGGACCATCTGGTTAAAGTTTTCCTTGCTCTATTTCCAATATCAATTTCGAAAATCCAAAGGAGTGAGTACCAAATATCACTTTTATGAACGCGTCTAATTTTTAATAACTTTTATCAGTGCCTGCCTAAGAAAGACAACTTCCTTGTGGTCTGTTTGTACTGCAAGTTTTATGATTTTTCTAAAAAAATCTTTTTTTCCAATTCAAAGAAGAATTAAGAACATTGCGATTGACAATAAGCTTCACATTTTCTTATAAATTTCTTTTGACACAGGGGGTAATTCGCTACTCGAAAAAGTACAGTTTCATTACAATGAAATTTGAAGGGGTAATTCGCTACAGAAAACATACGGGAAAGTACGTTCTCTATTAATGAGGTGACGTGGATATTAATCTTGCACAATTGAAAATGTATCCCCCTCGGGAGTTTCTAATCAAATTTATCAATTAAAATGACAGAATCACTACCAACATTGCCTACATCTTCTACAATGTCTAGATTGTTCATGTCACCAGAATGCCTCTTGTCCTCCACAGTCAATGACGGAGAACGTTATTGGCAGCAATTCGGCGAAGAATTTCATGAAATCAAACAATTCAAGAATCGAACATCGACTGCGATATCCGATCCTTGAATTGCGGCGCGTAGCTGGTATAATTATGGAAGACGAATCAGGGCCTCCTGCCCGGATTTCGTCTACGCTTTTACGCTTCGATTTTAAGAAGAGCTACGCGATAAAATTTACTCAAAGAAAAGTTTCTTACAGTAGTAAGCACTCACTTTTATGTCGCCATTTTGTTTTTTTAAATTCTTATGACCATTTGTTGTTGAGCTTGAGGGTATAAAATTGTGCCTGTATGTGTGCGTGGGCGCATGTACGTATACATAAATTTGGACCAATCAGATTGCGTAAAATTTTTTTGTATATAGTTTCTGTGTGTATGTGTGGTAAAATAAATAAATGACTTGCGAGTCTTTTTTGACTGGTACAGTCAACGAAACTTTTTTTTTGTGTGATAATTGTTGCGTGACTTCATTTTTTATATGCAACCAATGTATTTCTTATGGTCAAATTATATCCTCAGCATACATTGGGGAAGCATATTATATTACATTGTATGTATAATTGTTATGATAATAATTGCAATAACAGATGCATAATAAGAAGAAACTATTTATTTAAATGATGCAGAAGACTCATTATTTCTTCATTGTAATCCTGTAATTTGTAAAGAACGTTTGTTTAGCGAAAAAGATAATGGTCAAGTGTGCTGTCATATACTCAGAGTATAATGGTTGGGAAATGGAAGATTGGTGTCAAATTTACTTTTGTACTCAAAATTTGAAAAGTCAAGTGAAATATATGCATCTTGTGACAAATTTATTAAACAATGAACTCTACAAGAAGCAAAAGGAAACAGATATCCTCTTTAAACGCCCTCAAAATACTTATTGGGATTTTGAATCTTTATTATTTGGACCTCCCCTAAGACCCAGTACCTATAAATCACGATATAGAGTGCGCATTATGAAATTAAGTCATGCCAAAAAACTTACATTTAATGACTCGGCCGATCGATACAAGGGGAGTGCAAAAAGTGTCTACGAAGGTGCTCATTTACCCCTTTACAAGGCTTTGAAAGAAATTGTGAATGTGGAAACTGAAAGTGAAGCAGAACTTATTGTAAAAGAAAAGTTCGAAGATACTGCATAAAACTTTTTAGAAATCTTTTAGTGAAAAAATCCTCAAATTGCTATTCAATAAATTTGGCCACTAATCAATTCCTGCATACAATTGTGACATTAATCCTCAAATTGATATTTAAAAAAAACTTTTCGCAATAATC
>JANTFA010186635.1:0-18252 GCA_026413405.1 Phytosciara flavipes
GTGTCTAGTAACATGAACAGAAGAAATATTTTAAGGCTTATTCTATCAAAATAGACACGGAGCTTGCATTTCTTTCGGACAGGCATGGCTCATGCTTATTCTGAGTTACTGAAAACACACACCACGTGCAAACGCTCACGCATACAAGTATGAAAATTTGGATGCTTTTTGGCGCTGCCTATAAGAAGTTTCTACTAGCATACCAGTGCTACGGTCGTTCCCCATGGTCGCTATGGTCCTGTGCTTTCTGCATTAGGTACATATACCTAGGCTAACCTAGATATGTAACAGCTTAACATTAGCCATTCTAGAATGCTTTTTAAAAATTAGGCTGATTCACAGGGTTTCAGTGATTTAAAATGTTATACCGCGTCAAAGCAACTATAACTACCAAGCACCAGAACAGATTTTTTCAACAGTCATTAGGCCCCTTATTTAGTATGGAACATTGGAACGCAGTGATATTTTACCAACATAAAAAAACCAAATTTATATGAGAATTTTTGACTACTTCGTCGAGTAGGCCCCTTAATGAAATTCTGTTCTGGTGCTTGGTGGTTATAGTTGCTTTGACCGCGTACGTGGCAACGTGGAAAAATCAAAAATGGAAGCCAATGGATGATATGCTATTTTTCTGCCTGCCTCATGCCAAAGTTGAAGATTACATAGCAATATACCTCCAAAGGAAATGATCCATTACGTGTCTATTTTCCATGAGTTTTTATAAGAAATTCAAATTTTGCATATGGCAGGCAGTAAGCCAGACACAGACTAAACTGGATAATGATACGTACTTCATTAATTGGGAAACAAGTGTTTTTCTGAGCTACTTGCTTCGGTAACCTTTTTTCAACAGTTGTCGATAAGACAGTCACCGAAGCTCGTTCCTCAAAAACTCACTTGTGTTTTTATCACAAAATTGTTCCCTCATGTGAATTACGTTCTCTGCATCCCATGAGGAGTACTATTACGTCACGAGCGAGATAAAGATTTTTCCGTAGGAAGAGAAGGGCCGCATCCTGAAGTAATATGAAAGATATCAGATAGAAACGACGAGCATATCACAGAAAAATCATTGAATCTACTACTTCGTCTGTTTGAAGTGTCGCCTATAATGCTTGACACACAAGATCTACACAAATATTTTCCATCTGCTACATAAAAGAAGAACACTAGCCGAAGGTAATCGCTTTGTTGTATCGACGTTAACAATAAAATATGAGTAGCTGCTGTCATAAGGACCGATTAACTGATAGCGGTGAATCAAATTAAATTTATTTCACGGCTCAATAATTTTAATGTTAAAAATTTCATCAATAACCGTCAGCGTACGGCGATTAATATTTTGTTTATGTCAGCTATTTAGTTGACACAATTTATGAAACTTTGAAATTTAATTCTCAGTTGAATGTCCATGCGAATATTGCTGATAAACAACTTAATGGCCACAAGAAACTTGATACTCATAAATTTTCGTTTCAAACAACAATGGTCGGGTGTATATGACAGTTCCGAACGGACAAATTTACGGCTGATTTATGGCTTTTGAAAGTAACAACTTCACGACCATCATTTTATGAGTATTGGTTCCGTCAAATGAAAATTTATGCAGAGAAAGATCAGCATATCAGCTTTCATCACTTCTATTCACAGCCATTAAAAGAGAAGCTCAACATTTTGGAAATGGAAATATTTTTCTACTTACTATCAGCTTCCACGTACAGCGCCACCTGACCACCGATACTGCGGAAACACTTCACCATTCGTTCATCGTTGACGTCATCGTACAAAGCTATCAGTCGTTTTGGTGCTTCTAAAAATATTCTTGCAATTTTATTGCCTGCTATGAGATCACTATTCGCTAAAGTTTGGTTTTTCATGCCATTCTGTTGCAGATGACTGGCATCCGTTTTGTGCACTTTCAAACATGCCCGGAAATTGTTTTCCGCATCGGCCGACCGGACATTGCTTCGCAATATTATTCTGATGGCACCGCGAGGATAATTCCACACAATTTTCCCAGCCGAACATCGTAGGTCTATGGACACAATTTCACGGTCTTGGTGTTGGTTACTCAGTCCGCTGGAAAGAAAAATTTTCAAATCAAACCATTAATAATCAGAAGCGAAATGATTGTAGCTAACTGAAACAGTTATTTGATATGAGTACGCGCGCAGGTTTTATATTCGATCACATCATGGCAAATATTGTACCGTATACTGTGCATGCGTATACCCCGACCTAATATTGGTTTGTCAGGCTTTATAATAACTGGAAAATGTTTACGATATGGAAACAAAATCTGATGGCGTAATTCAATATTTTCATTATTATTACCACGAAAACTAAAAGATCATAAAAACCGCAAAGCGTTAAGCATTCGATAAACTCACTAAAGTCGATCGTTAAAAAAAAAATAAAAGAAAATCGACTCGATAAGAACATTTATATGAACTCTAAGCGGCCCTAAGTGCATCTAGATTGTTTTTCATAAAAATGTCTGCACCGACACAAAAAGTGTAGAGGAATAAAAACGTTTTCATTAAGACGATTTCGTTTATAAAATACATTCGAAAAACTGGAACAAAATTATTAAAATCGTCAAGCCAAGCCGACAAAAATATGTAGGTAGCAATCGTAGCTCTTCATAATGTTAATTAAATCATATCTCAGTTTTAGACTTTTCTCTAACGAAACTATTAATTTTTGAACAGAACATCGAAGTAATTTAATTATCACTCGAATGTCTTAATTGATTTGTAACATCGTCATAACCGCTAAAATGTTTCGGTTATGAATTTGAAAGAAATTTAATTTACTGTGGGCGTAAATGATAAATTGATTGGGCCATTCGATGTAATCGGGAGACTGGTGTAAGACAGAAATTGTCATAATTCACCCATGACGAGAGGCCAAATGGCTATCGATAAAGAAATGAGAATGGTCATTCAGATAGTTCATATCAAACTTAAGATAAAAAATAGAAAGGCGTCTCACTCTTTTGATGAATTACTTTATATTATCTGGAGAGTTTGAAAGAAACCGCGGAAAGAAGAACTCGGCTAGTCCATCTGTTATCGACGGAGACGATGAAATCAAATGATTTGTTGCATATAATGCTTCAATATAATGCAAAACAAATGTTAAAAATTATGAAGTACAAGATTTTATATAACCAATCACTGCTTTGCAACCACACAGAGATGACTGTACCAATTATACGTCTAAAAAAAGTGATCGTAGTCAACAGCTGCCAAATACAGAATACCATGTTAAATGAAAGCTCTTTGCACACTGCAGTGTTCTCAATTTGTATGGTTACACTGTCCAGTTTCAGTACTCTATAGCTTAAAGTGCAATGACTGTACCTTCACAAATTCCATTGCACTGTAATTATGAACATCAAACCAAATACGAGAGGGCTATAATGTCGAATAACAATCCTGCGCTAACATATCACGCACACAACTACACAGAATTGAAACGAACCTCTTGTGATGTTTCGCAAATTGTGTGATATGGAACGACGTACGTTTCATACAAACAGAATGAGTTTGAATTTAGCGCCCAGTTTAGGACGGCGAACACAAATTTGTGTGTGTGATACATCTCAGAAGATTTTTTTTCAAGCTGCTGGTTGACATTGCATATCTAGGTATTCGTACATCGATGCTTCTATCATACTGGAATTTACGAAGGTTTTTGGCCCCATAGTTTCGTAAACAATCTCTGTGCGGTTCCCAGCCTTTCGGCCTTGTATATGTAAAGTTTCATACGCCCCTGTTTTGGACGATTGATTTGAGATGATTTCACTTATAGCCTTCACTCAGTTGAGACCACAATTCGCAAAACATGTACGCAAGTGACTATTGCTTACCGAGGGGATACCGAAGATACTAAACACGAGGAAAGTTTGCGAGCAGGAGAAGGTCGTGAATCGCTTGAACTGGAATTTCATAATTTCTGTCAGAGGTGAACACAAAGTTCTTCGTGTGTGTGAATTGGTTTTCGGTCTTTCGAGTTAAATTTCTACCAATTAATCATTCGGAGAATATCAAATCACTTGTAAACGCGTACGTACAAGGTCAATAGAATGCTTTTCGCTAAAATTAACTTTCAAACATACAAATCAAAATTTACGATTCATCTACGTCGTCGATTTCACTCTCCTACGTATTCATTTAACCTTTAGCCTGGTAGATGTGGCTAGACAATTTTTTCACAGTCAAAATTTTATGAATGATCGCAACCAAATTATAGGATTTAAAGAAAACTTTTTAGACAAAACCAATTACATTTCGATTTGTTAAATCAGGTAGACTAACCTGAAGCCACGAAAATTAAAAAAAGAGAGAGAAATCATCTCCAATATCATCGTTGATATTACAACAACAAAATAGACCGTCAATGAATCGCTAATTTGTCTTGTGGGCATTCTGCAAATTTTTGTATAATCAAATAAATTCCAAGAAACTAAACCGCCAATTACCACATCCAGAGAAGAACAGCGCGGTATGAGAATAACAAAAAAAAAACAAAAACCCCACAACAACAGCAAACAAAATCGGACTCTCTACACTAATCTCATTAATATAACCAATTTAACGAAAATGTCTTTCTAATTACACGTTGCTGTCCGTTGATTATGTAAAACGTTAGCGCTATCACACATTATAAGAAAAAGATTGCATGTCGATCGTCGTCGTCGTTTTTTTTTCTTTCGGCGTCAACGCATATTATCCCTTATTCCGCATATTCGTGTGGTCAAAAACAAAGGAATAAAATAAATTAACCGGAGGAAGATAAAGACGAGAAAAAACTTGCAGCATACTCCCGCGCAACATGAGATTCATCAGACTCTGGTCGTTTCCAATCCTTTTGTTGTTGTCTTCGGTTACTCTCGCAACCACATAATATTAACTTAAAATATTGATTGCGTTTTGTTTGGAAGTCGGGTTTATAAAAGTTTATGAATGTGAAACCTAATCCGCAATTTTGCGACCAAACACGCGTACATAACATGTTTCTTATTTCTCATTTGGCTCGGTGCTATTCCTTAGCGCATGTATACTCGTTATAATATGCTGTGTGCTGTGCTGCTTTATTTTACCATATAACCACTTCATGTCGAGGCGAAAATAGTTATTTTTCTACCAAGGAAGATATGAAGGCAATTTCTCGCACTGGAGGTCGATTGACGGTCCGAAGCCGAGGTCGACAAGACATCGTGTACGAGAATATACCAGCATGGCGTGATAGAAATAACGTTTTTGCAATTGCATGAGATTTCACTCCAAATAAAGCAGAATTGGTTTCTTTTAGACCATTTAGTCCATGAACCTCAGAAAGAAGCCACCTCTCTCCTCTGCTCTAGGTGTCGGGTGTGTAAATGGACGGTTTATTCAAGATAATGGCCCAATAGCGTGTGAAAAAGTAACAGGTTTTCTCGCACTAGTGCCAACGAAGTGTCAAGTTTACAAACGCTCATTCGTCTAGTTCTTATCTATGGATGCAAATCTTAGACGGTGAAGAGAAGTGATGAGCAGTTGTTCCCTTCGTTTGGTAGCGAAAGGTGGCGGCGACTATACAATTTCGAATTGAAACATGATTTTGGTGAACCGTGGCAGTGGTGAAAGTCCAATCGTTGAGGTAGGAGCGCACATGGATAATAATAGAGCTCCCTCAATGTTATTCCGGTATGATCCAGAAGGGCGAAAAGGAAAAGGCCGCCCAAAAATGAGATGGCGTTGAATCAGATCTTCGGGCGCTGGGAATAAGGAGTTGGCAAAGTGTAGCCAATGACAGGCTACTTTGGAACGAGACTCTCAATCACGCCAGGGCTCAAAAGTGACTGTAGCGCCGTTAAAGTAAAGTAAGTGAGCGAACAGAAGGTATCAAAGGAATCGAAGGTATCAGTGAAAAGTCGTCACTCCTATGACATCAAACACATGCTTGCAAAGTTAATGGTTATGGCCCGGAATTGCAACAACAAAAAAACCTTTCAATATGCACACTCCTCTCTATTGTTTAGGCCTTTTGAATATTTAATATTTTATTCGCCGTGACATTTATTATATTGGTGGATTTATTTATTTTTATAAACTTTTTTTTCCTCTTCTGTATATAAAGAACAAGAAACGAGAACCAGTTTCGTTTTAAAGCCGAAACAATGAATGCCTCCGGGTTCTATCATAACTTAGAGACTGTGGTATGGCTATAATAATGCAAGCGCTGCGCATTTTGTTTAATATGAAAGAGTTTTAGCTTTACATACACTCAAACATCACGTAAGAGAAAAGATTTTTTATTCTTTTTGGTTTTGTTATAAAATATTATTATGTTGTATAGACAAACCATAATGAAAGAGACACAGTAGCGGGTCCATTGTCTCGTTATGACGTATGTACATACAACACGTACGTACACCCCACCCACTCAACAATATGCATTTCCATTAACTGGTAAACCGCAAAACCGTTTTCTTTGATGGACCTTCAATCAAAATGTTTATTCGATTTTAATTCTACCGGCAGTTCCTTTTAAAATAAAAAAAAAATTTACGACGATGTTTAAATGATAGACAAAACACATTATAGAATGGATGGTATACATGGTGTATCGTCCCACAATTTTGAACTATACAAATAGTGAGTGTTGGAAGCTCAACAAAATGCAATGAAGAGAGATTCGTTATGGACTTTAAAGTTATGATAGGTCCAGGTAGCTTGTTTCATCGTCACAGTTTCGCATAGTACGACGACAAAGAAACGATAAGCATTGACTAGCATCCTCTTGTCTAAATGTTTTTCTGATTCGCACATTTTTGGGAATCTCGCCACGCCATTTTAGATATTTTTCGATCCCCCACCGCACCGGTTCCAAAAAGAATTCAATAAAATTATACAGAAATTAATAAAATTCTGAGAATTAGAAAAATGTCTTAGACCAGCAAGAAATTAGATACACCACTGTGAGTAAAGTGAATCCACTTATTTTCTCCACTCAAATGCGGTGAAATTATTGCGCTTTGTTGACCTTTCGTCTGTTGACAATGGACAATTGGAATTTCGACAACTTCGACGTAAAACATCATTCTAGGCAGAAAATTGTTCTACGATATGCCTCTAAAATGCACAGATTTTTTTTATAAAAATAATTTTGTTTACAAAAAGCGACCCAAAACCAAACTATTTTTGTCAGCCGCCAAAAATGTGCCTGATGCCATATGCAGCCGCGTTAAATTTAAGTATGTGTGAGGTGGTTTGTAGCTAGAAATGAATGTTTGGCCACGTCTTAGATCATGAGAATATTTGAAAACAGTCTTACATCGAAGATATAGGGCCGCCAGTTCAGAATTTTTACATGAGCAGCTGTACGTTTCGAAGTTCAAACGAACTTGTAAAAAAATCGGTGCATATTCGGAGGCATACCGTAGAACAATTTTTTGCTTAGAATGACGTTATACGACGATTAAAAAGAACTTGTCAAAACTCCAATCCTCAGGTAAGAAAAATTCTATTTTCTCACCTGAATTGTCAATTTGTTTTTGTTTGAAAAAATCTTGTAACAAATTGATGTGTTCGTTTCGGGAATAAGAACTGTGACTCGTGTAACGCAAAGATGAAAAACCTCATGTTACCCGAGGGGTGAAAATGTGAAATTACAACTGAAGAGATTTGCAGCATTCTCTCTGCTCTGGCCACAAACTTTGCTCTTGTTGGAATTTCGGTAGGTTAAGAAATAACTACTGTATGAAGGAAGGAGACCTATGAACGTAGCAATACTATAAACAGAAAGATTTCTATAAATCCAAAACAGCTTTCATATAAAATTAATGAGCGATGACATTCTATTTTTCTTTCGGTCATTTCTCCCTTTCATGTGATCATATTTCCTAATATACCTTCGACAACGGTCACAAAAATAAACGTATTACTCAATCAAGTGTTCTATTATATAGGGAAACGTACGTCTGAATTAATGAAGTAGAAGATTTTGCATCTTGTATCACCTTGCTATGCTGTTAACAATTGAAGTAGCAGATTTTATATAATGATAGAGCGAAACATCTGCAGTTTCTTAGTTCATTTAGAATGCGAATTCCAAATCGGTACTACACACCAATTTATTTATTGCGTGGAACCATAACGCAATCGTTGGTATAATCAAAATCAACGGATTATTTGGAAAGATCATCTGTTAGCGACAATATTACGTCAAAAGAATAGTAAAATGTTGAAATCGATGAAGTAAAAGATTTTGTACCAAACATTGAATATAGTTTGAACGAAAGAAGATGAATGATTTCACTGCGATAAGCTAAAAATGTTAGCAGTCATACATCCGCATGACGCTAGTTCTCAATGGTATGCATCTCTAATCGCACAGTCCTTAAACCACAATCGAATGAGATTCTACGCCTTTGTTCAATTTAATAAAATATTGTTTAGCAATCGAGTTATAAAACACAAAAAGAAAACAGCACTCCAGCAAAATAACAAAAGTAAAAAAAAGAAGAAAAGAAAAAAAATGCTAAAAGAACGAAATCCCAATCCTAACGCCCAATCGATTTCACAAGTGAAATAAAAAGAGTTTAAAAGACCAACAACAAACTGGTTCTATAGTGAATGGTCGCGTGCTATTATATTCTCCTCTCTCGATAAAATATAACGTTCCGTCTTGTCGTTTTAATATTTTCCTTTTAGTGATCTTTTTGTTGTCTTGTGTCCGTTGCTTATCTTGCAACTATCCATATAATACCTGAAAGCCATTTATAACGTTTAGGCGATAGATATACAATATACCTAGGACTATTGAGTGTATGGTACGTACATATCCGTCGAGAGATACACGTTGCTTGAACATAACATTTCTTCAATATTTAGAGAGTGGCTGCTATTGGCTTATTGTCATTTATTTTCTTGCTCTTTATGAATTCGTATTTATTAATAAATATTGTTTATTGTAGTACAGTTTGTGGGTGTAAAATATATGACTACACTACACTACGGGATACATACTCACACACATCACACATTATCTTTCATAAAATAATGTGAAGAATAATGGATCAACAGAGAAATTGTTGCTATCAACATGATCAAATCTTCTAACATTTACATTGAGAGTTAAAATGTATAACGTTCAAAGTGTCTGGGGTTCCTTGACACGTAGGTAGGCAATTGAAACTGTCCCATTACTTTGAGGGAAATGTTTTCTTTATGAAGAGATAAGATTTTGGTTCGTAAACAAAGCGAGACTGTGTGTTCATTTTGAGTGCACAGAGTGACTAAACACAATTATATTATTGAGTGATGTTGTTGGATATTTTGAAAGGCAACAATGCGAAACAAAGAACATGACCAGCTCGTAATCCGGTGATGTACCGAGAATTGGGAGGAGATTGACATACGTCAATTGATCGAAGCCACTGGCTTACTCTTAATCTATGTTTTCACTTCAGAATTTAATTTTAAATATCCTGAAAAAGGTAGATGTGAAAGGAATTTTGATGGGTTTCGATTGCGAACATTTTTGTGTTGACCATTTTTTTCACAGGACTCGCAGGTGGCCATTCACAAACTATGCACCTACCAAATTCGAAATTTTAGACTTCTCTCTCACCCCTTTGCACACCAAAATGTATGGAGAAAATTTCAAAAAGGTGTAGCGAACGCTTTTGTCAGACCCACGTGCCCCCATTAAGAGCATGAGTAGTTTGTGAATGCCCCCTAGGTGGTATGCTTTCAATATGCTCGTCACGATTTGTCTGAGAAAATCATTTTGAAACATTTGCCAAAGAAAAAAATTGTTGGAACATGAATTCAACAATTTCCAAAACTACTCTGTCTACACAACTCAATAGCGTAGTGGGTAACTCGTCTGCTTTCCACTGAACGATTGAAGTTGCCAGTGAGTGAAAGAGGTTCGATTCCCACATTTCTGTGGCAGAAGGAAAACGATTGCGAGACAAAGCTAATTGAAATGCTTCGAGTCTGTGGTAGTTGGTGGACAAAGCTTTCACACGGCAAAGATATTATTGAGATACGCTGGCATTCTACTCCTACTAATTTCGCTCCTTAGAACATAGATGACACTCTGAGAGGATCTCAAAAAAGTAGAACCAAAACCAGCAAAACTAGTAAATAATAATCTAGCCTCTGACCTATCAAAGGGTTGTTACAGAGGATTATTATTACTCTACTCTGTCTATAGAAGTCACTGATAGGGCAGGGTACATTCTCAAATGTCTCTTCTATTTACTGCAGAAACTCACTAGAAAGTTCCTAAATCTTGATCGACTGACGATGAGCAGTTCTACACTGTTCTTTGGCCGCCGTTATCCTCCGAGGCCGAAACGACTTCTCTGCTTCGATAGATCTCTATCAATTCCACTTTACGTGAACCTTTTCAAATTGGGCAAGGGAAGAACATTAGTTCTGTTAAGAGAATCGTAACATAAGAAGCAATTTTTAGTTTAATTTTGGTAGGCATTCGCAGGTATGCAGCAGCTAAGACGCAGCGATGTCGTTATGATTCAATTCGGGTTATGCCTTTCACTAGGTATATAGAAGTAAAATGGGCAGGTCAGGTTAAGTCTCAAGCACATCTCTTTCAATGCAAAACGACTTCATATCTCATTTTCCCGCATTTTCCAGCTGAATGAAAAAATTTCCGAGCATAGACTTCGTAATAATTTGTTATAGAAATTACCAAACATTCCAGTTGCAAGAATGATTAGGAAAATTAACAACGACGGACCAGAATCATAGAAAGTTTCAAATGAATGACAAAATACTGCAACTTTTGCTTCTAACTTTTGTAGTTAAATCTTACTGCAACCAAATTTAATATCTCTATACACCACGACAATTACGCAAGCCTTCAAAATGAATCATTGATGTCACTATTTTGTTGCAAGCAACATAATTCGGTTCGGTATATTAGTCATTACGCTTCGTGTGGTGAGTACTTCCATTGACGCACATTACATATGTGCACCATCGTCTAATTAATTGGAAACAAAATAATGTGCGTTTTCAGTCCAATAGTAAAGTCAAACGATCAATTCAATCAATTTAATTGTAGCCAGACGAATGTTTCGCTTTCAAGCAACAGATCGTTTAATTAGTCACAGTCAGTGGGCAGCAATCTGAGCGAAATTAAATTCAATTAAATGGGACAGGGAGAGGGGTATCGTACAATTTCAATGGACACTTTTAACTATACAGCATCCAAGTGACACTGTGGTGCTGTATGTTGTAACATCTTATTAGACGAAATTCATGTCGAGACTTACTTCTTGTTCATGTCACAGAGACGACAAGCAATAGTATGTTTAAGAAATCTACTACTTCCTTTGATCGGAGCAAAATATTGGTTGCACATCGTTTACTTCACTAATTTGAGCATGCATTTTGCTATATAAAAGGCTGACTTAGCCGCAAAGTTTTATTTATTTGTTGTATTCCTTATCGATAACAGATTATAGCCGTGAGACCGAAATATTGAGCTGAAATATCGTAGATTTTCACACTGCTAAATTGTTCTGCACTGTGCAGAAAAAATCTGAACGTTCACTTGATTGTGTACGATGAACTTTCGGATTCGTTGGCAAAAAAATTTCTTATTCAAATCAACTCATAGTTATTTACGTCACAAGAACAAGGAACCGAATTTATTTTTCCGTGTGAGGTATTGCCAACCGCTAAAAATGATCATGGCATCGTCGGCCTATTTGAGATGAAGCTGAATGAATGAAAGAATCGTTAACGTCAAGTGACATTTTTTTGGCAAAGACATTTTTAAAATCGACTTTTTTAACCGTGAAGCCATGACGAAGAAAAACACAGTAGACAACAAGATCTACATTTTTCTTCGTTTGGCCAAAAATGCCCTATCATGGCTTTGTGGTTAAAAGTCGATTTTAGAAATGTCTTGGCCAAAAAAATGTCACTTGACGTTAACGTTAAACTGAGGTTTACGATTTTTATTACAATTCACTAATGTCAGACGTGACGTGTTTGAGTAAAGATTTGTTTCAAGATCATTTGAATTGTCAATTTTCTGTCAAATTTCATCGTCAACATTTCTGTATTCGAATCGAGTAGATTATGTTGTCTATGCATAAAGTTAAACTCCGTGATTACCGCCGGTCGTCTTTGTCAAACGTTGTGTTTACAGTTATTCAGAACGAACATTTATCAAACGACACAGTAAAGTCGTTCTCGTCTAACTCTTTCGGGTCAAAATCATTTACGTTCCGTACTAAACGCGGCATTGGCATCAAGTCACAATATTGTTCTGCTCATTTTATTGTTTTCGTTCAACGACACTAAATTTATGAACATAAAACATGCGTTGTCCATAATAAAAACGAATTTGAATTAGCTTTCAAATATTTCGAGATCTTTGTGAGATGTTTCTACCTTTTTCTTGGGATATGGAACGGAGTAAAATATAATTCAACAGCAACAACAACAACAACAGAAAAATGTAAAAAGAAACGAAGAGATTATTGTTCGTTAAGACAATTTTTAAGCAGAAAAATTTTTCGAATTGAAAGCAAATGAGCATGGAGATAAATAAAAAAAAGAAAAGAAGAGGAAAAAAAACGAAAATTAAATACAAAACTGGACAATGCAATTTACGTCCAAATATAGAACAGACGTTGATGCACTGAAAATGGATTAGGCGCGCGAGAAACTCCACAAATGGACCGAGATCGTTATTTCTTATAAAATAAAATCTCTTTTTTTTCTTCTTCTCCTTTTGATTTTATTTTTCAATTCCGTTGCCCATATCATTTTCTGCATTCGATCGATACCCAGCAACAAAAAAAGAAACGCGAGGCTGCAAGTATGCAATAGTTTTACTTATTCGTATTATTGAATCACGACAACGACGACGACGACTGTGATATTTTATACATGGAAACTATACTTTGTATTGGATATATTCATCCAATTGGGAGTTTTGCAAATAAAAAAACAACCAGCGAACCAGCTGCTTGACTATTACTATTAAATACCCACAATTTTATAAGAAAATGTTTATTTCTTAATTGAAATCAAAATCATTGGTAAGAAAAATCGATTTCTACTGACATTGCCCATATCAATAATCCAGATAGCATCGCATATGGTCGGACGGAATGCAACGAGCATGTTAAATCCAATAAATGAACGTTAAAAATTGTAAAACAAAAAAAAGACAATCCAATTTTAATTACCTTCCAGTCCAATCACAGGCATTATTTGACGTGTTTATCGATGGCAATAGAGCCAATGAAATGTACAGGAACAGTAACGTCGTCCAATTGCTGCACTTACATCCCATTTTATAGATTTGATATTTGTGTTGAAATTTATGATTTAGCATCATGGCTGAATGCTTTAACGGTTCGTTTATATGCTTCTGTAGTGTTGGTCTACTTTATGGTTCTGGATTCCAGTGGTGGCATTTTGTAGGTATTTTAATCTGAAATTGTGGAAAGGAATTGTTTTTATTGAATAAAATCGTAAGTGTGACTGAACGGTGATTATATTATACGTTATATGATCAGAGAACTAAGTCAATCCCTTAGGCTATGTGCCGTGGTTATGCTATGTATTCTAGGTCACATGGATAAATAGTAGCAATTACACACGTACGATGTGAATACGTATGTCAGCCTATCAATTTATTAGTCGGTAAATCAAAAGCTCAGTCGGTATTGAAATGAAAAACTGTATGGAAGGGAGTTTTGACTTAGTACCATCTAGTCAACCCAGTGGTAAGACCTGCACTAACTTATGGTATAAAATGTTGGACTATGTACGAGTAGTATGAGTAGCCCTTGGTGTCACAAAGTTGGAACACATCACAGAGTGAACTTATACGAGGCATGTTGAACATAAAAGAAACCATCGTTGACCAAGTCAAAAGCGAGACAAACGAATTGTTTGCTAACGTCTACTCTCACGATGAAAACAATGTGTCGGAAAAAGTTCTTTCGATGCACATCACTAAAGTGAGTAAAAGGAAAAAAAGACTAAAGCACAGTTGGGCCGGCCAAATGTGGCAAAAGCTGTTCGGGCTAACAGAAGCAAAGAGTTGTTCGACAGATAGAGGTAATATGTCGGACATTACTGAAAAAAATTGAATGCTCTACTGCCAGCCAAAACCAAAATTGCTAACATGATCCGTGTAGCATCACAATGAACGTGAAATAATTTATGTGTTGATCAGATTCAATATTAGTGCTCAAATTCTTGTTTGAAAAATGACCTTTTGGTCGCTTTTGGACACCAAATTTTGAGCGCGTATATCTCAGGAAATATTTAAGTAGCTCGAAAATAAATTACTTTCCGTGGATTCTCATAAGTTTACCATTCGTTTACCTGAAAAAATGGCGAATGGCATAACCTCCTCAGTGTATAGCCTTGGAAGCGACGTCCCAGTCGCCATAATTATCAACTCTCTGAACAGAAGAAGAGAATGAGGCAATGACGAATGCGAGACCCGTAACACGATCACGATTAATGAGAAACGCATACCAGCCATGAAATGAATTAAATATTCAAAACACTGAGCCTGAAAGTCAAAATGACTAAGAAATCAGGAAAATTTTTGCAAACACTCGCCGTAGGCAGAAATAAAGCAAGGACGAAGAACAACTTAGTATCGGTTTGCATTCGAACGTTTCCTTATGGTAAGGAATAAAGTCCTGTACAATTGTACAGTGTGCAGCTTTCGCTACTCAACGAAAAGTTGCCCCTCGACCTAGTGAAGTCACAATACCGCTTTATTGGTTCAACATTATAGAGGACGTCAGCTTTTTTGACTCAAAAAATTGTATTTATTTTGTCATTATTACTCCGAGCCAATATTACACTTACTGATTCGGTAAGTCAAACTACAGAGCAGAGTATTTTCTGCAAGGTTTCTCAATGATCGAGAAAGTAAAGAACCTTGACTGGAGGATGTGATACAAAGATTCTCATTTTACAAACATCCAAAACAGATCAATCTTGTTCTTATACAGCGTACAAGGAATGGGGTACTATGCTTACTAGCGAAATAATGGTGAGCTACATTATAGTCAATGAAAAGTAGTAGCAATGTAGGTAAAGAGCACTGACGTAAACTCTAGAGTTATAACGCTGATGAACACCGTCGGCATCACATCACACTTACTAGAAAAAGTTGAAAATCTGTTACAAGTAGCTTTGTGTCCAGATAACCTACGTTTTCTGCCACAGCTGTATTTTGTATGAGGCGCTACAGTCGGAACAACTATCGTAGGTTACGTGGAGACACCCTAGAGTGCGCCCCAGAAACCTGAATAGAGTTATGTTATGTTCGAGTATCTGGTTTAAATTAAAAGCTTGTTGTGAAGATATCAGAGCCGACAAAAAATTTATTAATTTTTCAAATCAAGATGATGAAAAAAAACGAAAATTTCATTACAACAAAATGAGGAATAGCTTGTGGCTCGTGGTGTTCGATTTCAAACAATTTTATTTCACATTAAATTGAAAAATTACCATACGTACGAAAAGAATGTATAATGATAACATCGGCGTGTGGAATCATTAAGATTGAAATCTCACACATTATGGAAATTATAACTCGCCAACCGTATGATCTATGTTGAACAACAAACCATCGATCGATGCTAGGTTTACTGAGTCTGCCATTTCCTAATAGTTATTTATGCAGCGATTTGATACGATGCCGTTTCTGAATGTTACCGGGGGCATAAACAGCTGCAATCTAGAACACGGAACTTGTGATCCTTTGTTTTATCCCATTTTTATCGTTCCTTCATACATAAATTAGAGTGTAACACTAAATCATCATTTAAATCTAGTACACCATATAGCAACCTGTCTAAAATGGCAGATACTAGTTTGACCACTTGACCATCGAGAATCCTGCGTCTCAGCAGAGAGTCATGCTCAGTAACATGAAAAATATGTACAAAATCGTCACCCTTAAGATGTCTTTGTTAAGTGTGAGAGTGTGACAAGACACATAGTTTGCCTAGAAAAGTTGTGAGCAAAATTTTCTTAAATCTGCAGTGTACAACACATACGTAAATAGCTATGGCATCGCAATACATGCAACGTAATGTAACTCATCATTCATAAACACATATTGAACGAGCCAATGTAAATCCATGTCACAAAACGGAATTATGCAGAACAGCAAAAGAATTCTGGTGAATTTCTTAAATTCTGCGAAATAATTTGTAATTTAGACAGCTCAAGCTCATGGAATTCGCCTTCTGGCTAATTCCATGACCTGTCCTGTGATTAACGAATTAGGGTCTTGAAATAGCTCGGAATCGGTAGGACTTTCCTTAGAGTAACCTTCATAAACCTTATTTGATATACCGTTTTCAAATGTATAAAACATGCTCTAAGAAAAGATCAATCGATTTCGAGATATTTTGGCTTAGAGTTGGTTAGCCATGAGGCAGGATCTGGGACATGGATTTCTTCATATCTACACGACTTTCGGCAGCATGAATTTGAAGGTAATGACTCACTTGTACAGAATGATGTTTGCTGAGGAGATCAAATGATGGTATACTTATGTACGCCAGCAGCAGCAGCTGTTTTTTCTGAATCACAATCAGCTGACATATCAATAAATCTTCGAAATTTCAATGTTCTCAATTTAAGTGTTAGAAATATGTTCAAGTGTTCAAGCTATTTTGAAGTCGAAGAATGTTCAGAAAAAGAAAAACATTTTTCGAAACAAATTCAATCTATGCCACAATTGCGTACATGTACAATATACAGCTGAGACACACAAATGATATATCTGCCTAAATTTCTAGAAAATCAAATCAATCAAAGTCGCGGCCATTCTCCCAAGACCGTAAATTAACAACATATAATTTCACGTGGTTATGGTATAATATTATGATTGAAAGCACAATTTATTCCAAATTGAAATACAATTTAATAATCGGTGGTATACGTATCCAGCATGTTATTCACTTGACTGTAGTCAAGGGTATATGCACCAGAAAATCAAATAAATGGAACAATAGATCGTACTCAAGGCCGTCTGAAACGTCATTCGAGTCGAGAAACGTCATTCAACGAAAGATTTAACAAAACTAGGGTTAGATGTCAAAGTTACAGTTACCTGAAGATGATCTATGACTTTGTCAAATGTTTTACACTGCTAAATTTTCGACAATTTCGAAAATTTGGGCTTTTTGGTGGACGTCTATGAACAGCCCCAAACAGAGTTTTGAAGCTAAAATCAAGTGAAAACTTTTTTCATTTACGTTTACTGTTGTCTGTATGTCATTCTATCGGAGAAATAAATTTAGTATACGCTCTTTTAGTATCAGCTCTTGCACTTCCCACATTCAATTCATTGGGATTCAGAAGTTGAGATTTCTGATTTTATGCCGTTGGCATCATTGTCATATACCCATGACGAAGGAGTCGTTGTTGTTTGTTTACATTTTTGTTGGCGAAAGGATTTTGCATTTTTTCTTTATGTCATTTGGAAGAATTTTCTCGCTTGTTTGTGCTGCGAATGTTTGGGCTTTCATAGAAGCTTTCCAATTTTACCATTTTTGCCTTGTGAAATTTTGCAACCACTTGTTCAACGCTCAAAATTCAGAGCTGTATCGGGAAGGAGTCAGTGGAAACGACTGACGAAGGCTGGACCACGCCAGCCTGAGACCGCCACTGATTTCCAAGGTCGAAACAGAAATTTGTCTCCACAATCGCTTCACGTGACCTTTTGGGAAAGGGATAAAGGGAAGAGCAATTGTTGCTCTATTTGTTTATTTTAACTCACTCAATCAATCAATGTGACGGGCCCGTTTCAGGTATTTCCCTCAAATGTTCCATTGATCAGCAATGTATCATCGTTACAAATTATTTTTACTGGTGGATAGATTACCAGTAACCCAGCATGAAATGAAATCATCAGCACATTAAAAACAATAATGTTGCGCATCTCATTAAAACGTGAATAAATCATTTATTGATGGATTCATCGTCCTTCAAACCAATATGATGTAATGAGCAAAATGAATGTAGCACCGGTGTGTAAAGTTTGCAACAAATTAACCGTATTGTACATTAGCTATGCGCTATGTTTAATTAAAATAATTTTTTTGCTGCCCAGGTGTGTAAAAGCTATCAGGTTTCATTGTAACTTACAGAAAACAATCTCGCACACAAGTAATATTCGTGTATACGCAACCCATCCAAACACAAATATCCTTCTTTCCAT
>JANTFA010186746.1:0-18245 GCA_026413405.1 Phytosciara flavipes
GGTAAGATTCACATTAAGGTAAACACTGGTTTGAATAGATTAGGACTGGAGCCGAACGAACTAGTGCCATTTGTAGACACAATTAGAAATGGATTTTATCCTGCAGTTGAGGTGGAAGGTGTTTTTAGTCACTTGACGCTAAGCAATTATCCACTTTTGACTGAGTCTGATAAAAAATATGCCAGAGCTCAATTGAACACATTCAAAAGAGCCGTTCGATCAGCTCGACAGATAATAAATATTCCAATTGCTCATATGGCAAGTGACGACTTTATCGACTTCTTTGGCGAAGAATCTTTCCTAGACATGGTGAGACCAGGTTGTTCCATTCTAGGATACAAACCATATACGAGGTCCGCTCTGTCACTGACCTCAACAATTTCTGCAATTCGCAAACCATTGAAAGGTCAGCAGTTCGGCTATGAAGCAAACACTGCAGCTAATGGGCGCGACTGGCTGGCAGCTATACCTTTCGGATACGCAGATGGCTTAACGCCTAGTTGTGGTAACGGTCGAGGAGAGGTAATTGTAAAAGGTGTACGAGTGCCGATTCTGTCATCGATTATGATGGATCAGATGCTAGTGAATGCTTCAAAGGTGTATCCGATTGAAATAGATGATCAGGTGGTAATTATTGGTCGTCAAGGAAGGGAAGAAATTACCGCACAAGGTATTGCGAGAAAGTGTGGCGGTAGTGCGCATTCAGTGACGGCGCAGTTGAGTCGACGAATTCCGAGGATATATTACAAGAATGGGCGAGTAGTTTATTACGAAAACCATTTGCTGATGTACTGATGGATGTCCGTCGATGTTTTAGTTTTACTGTTTAGCAGTTACGTGAGAAAGCAATAAAGAAGTTTGGTGTATTGTACTCATGGTAGAAAATTGTTTTTATTTCCCAAAGAATGCAAAGAATTTCGTTTGTCTCTTTGAGGAAAGATGAGAGAAGCAGCATCCAAATGACTTCCTTGGCGCAATTAAAAAACATTTCCGCGAATAAGTGTAAAAATGTTCGTGTAACTTTCAGCAAAGTTTTCAAAGAGTCCGAAAAAGTTTTTCATCAAAGCTTCGTTAATTATAATGCGAAAGTTTTCTCTCTGTTTTTCCTTTTTGAATATATGCGAATGTGAAATTGACTTGTAAACATTTCATTTCGGCGATGAGAATGATGAAAAGGCGAACAGAATTTTCAAGCCAATCCAAATATTATGAAAAGGGAAAGTTTTTTGGGAGATGTTTTCGTTTGCCACACTCCTTTCTGAAACTTTGATCGGAACGGGGCGCATTTCTTATGTTCGGTAATTTTCAGGAAAATTTGAAAATTTCCACGAAATTTGATTTGATCTAAAATTAGGCCCTGGCACACAGAAATATGAGAAAAGAGATTGCCCAGGTAACCGATGAAGAAGATGAGAACTTGTAAAATGGAAACATTTTCCCATCTAATTTAAAATGATTGGACGGAGTATTTTACTGCAGTTCAGAGTTTCTTAATGTTTCTTATTTCGTCAGTTACGAACAAAATTGAAAAAGACTAGTCTGTCGGAAATACATTGTGCCGATATTTGAACGAGCAAAGTTTTTATTACATCCAAATGAATGAACGAACAACATCATTATGAATAATGTAAACCTTCGCTAGATAGACATTTCGAATGTTGGCATTGGATTACAATTGAAGGTTCGTTGATTTTTCTCTCTTAATGGGCTGTCAGTAAGAATAGATTCCATTTGAAAATTTGTTGATATGATGTCGACCTCTGACCTTAAAAACTATATGTCCGGTCAAATGTCGTGCGTCCATTTTCAATGAACCTCATCGCCCTCCCGTTTGGCATAGACGTCATTTTATTGATGGCCTCATATTAACACAGCTCATCGTGGAAGAGTATAAATAAAAATCCAATCAGTCACTAGTGGATTCTATTGACAGAAACCATTAATCTTCAACAGATATGCCATGTTTTTCTCCTTTTTCAGTTGTTGTTGTTGTGAAGAAATTGGATGTTTCCTATGCGTGTGTTATGCTAAGTATAAAGAGGAACGTTTCGAGTACATCTGCTCATTAACTTCTTATAGTTTGCTGGGACAATCATTACGTTTAATTGAAATAAATTTGTAAGCTGTCGGTTAAAGCATTAACTTGGCCTGTGATAACAGCAGAGAAAATATCAGCTCGTGCTAGTTATATTCGTGAAATGTAGCCATGGTCTTTGGTTCGGGACGACTTTTTATTGTAAACTATAAATCGATTAGAAAGGTGTGCACTAGTGAACGATTGAAAAATATTTATTTTCGTTCTCAATTGTAGAACAATGATCATGTCTCCTAACATACTCATTCAAGAGATAATGCAGCATCTACTCTCTCACTTTGATAGATGGAAAACACCGAATTTTGATTTCAAATTTCCACTTATGCTCGTGCCACAGTCATACAAGAACGTACCCCTCAGCATAGTCAGTATTTCATACATTCTGCATTTTCTAATTTAATGTTCGACACTTTATCTGTCAACTCGTATGGAAAATTGAATGTTGTGTGTACATCACTCATACTGTGTGACACGGGCATTACACTTTGAAACTTGAATAGTTTTAGAGAAACATCTTAAAACCATTCTGCAACACTGGATCTTCAAATCATTTCATACGAAGTCTAGTTTGAAAATAAAACTCTGAAAGCAATTTACCAAAACCAGGTGGAATTTACTCAAGATATGTGCATAAGACACTAAAATATAAAATGGCGGGTGCCGGCTATATTTTCAGGTCACTGTAAATAGCACCACTGCTTTGAGGTTGTCACTACTTATGTCGTTATCTTTCAAACTAAAAAAAGTTAACAAAAATCGAATGAAATTTACTCCAGATATCGACGAAAAACTCTACCTTCATTGTACGGTCGGGTAGATCGTCTCAGGCTCACCTGAAAATACCACTAATTTGACCATATCTCTGGATCCGCTTCTCTATGCAACCACGCCAGGTTTCTCCTTACTCCGGGATTCGAATTGGATGTGTTACAAACTCTAGAGTGGAAACATCAGAGCCTCGTACTTCCTTTAGGTTCAACAATTAAATAATTGCCTTCTGCTCGGGCTGCAGCCTTCCCTCTGATCAAAACAGACTTTGAAAAGCCGTGAGGTGGCAAATTCTACAAGCGGAAGTAACCTCCCCATTATATTTTGCATATTCGTAGTACTCGTAACATGATGCAATGAATCAAACATATTTTCACCAATTATCAATATTGTATAAATTACATTGGATAACATATTGTCTGCTATTGAACTACGCTGTATTGGCAATAATTTGTCTGTAAAACGACACTACCACATGTATTATACGTTATCCGTTAAAGAGGGAGCACAAGTTAAAAGCTATCTTAATTAGGTCAATTTTGGCATGATTACCGCAATAATAAATCGTCTGTGTGCGGCTCTGTGTACATTGTTCACATTTTATAAAATCGTGCCAATACATTTTAATTGCTTAAACAGTTTGCTTATGGTATATAATGCGTCGTATACTTAATCTGGCTAACACTCGTGTCAATTACATTTTTAGTCGTAACGGGTCTTCCACTTTAAAGTCAATTTATTATATCAAGAAAATGAAATCGGTTTTCATTCGCTTCGTTTTTACTCTCACATTTCTGATCATCACTAAATGCACAGAAAGTTCGTTAAGAGTTAGTCAAGGCCGTGAGTCGACGATCCACATAGATGAGGGAGTATATCTGCGAAAACATGGAATCAACGCACCCATTCTGATTCTTGGCTACACTGCACCTAGTGATGACGGGATTGACTTGGCCATTCGTTACAATTTAGTGATTACGGTATTTACGAAAGAGGTGCTCGATGCCGTTCAACGCAAAGCCTTGTTCAGTCAATGTCATGTTAAAATTCACATTAAAGTAAACACTGGCCTCAACAGATTAGGACTGGAGCCGAATGAACTCGTGCCATTTGTGAAGACTATTAGAAATGGATTCTATCCTGCAGTGGTAGTAGAAGGTGTCTTTAGTCACTTTGCATCTCTCGAACAAAACTACCCAAATTTGACCGAGTCCGACAAGCAGTATGCCAGAAATCAATTGAACACATTCAAAAGGGTTGTCGCTTTAGCTCGTAAGGTGATGAAAATTCCTATAGCTCACATTGCCGCTTCCAATGCAATAGAGCTTTTCGGCGAAGAAGCTTCTCTGGACATGGTGAGACCAGGTTCTTCAATCTTAGGGTTCACGCCGTTATATAAGCCAGCTCTTTCACTAACGTCCATTGTTTCGGCAATTCGTAAACCATTGAAAGGTCAACAGCTTGCCTATGAAGTGAATGTTACAGCCACCGGACATGACTGGATAGCAACCATACCATTGGGGTATGCCGATGGCTTAAGACCGGACTGTAGCAACGGCCTGGAAGTAGTACTAATAAAAGGCAAGCGAGTGCCAATTGTGTCAAGCATCATGATGGATCAGTTGCTTGTAAATGTGACGAGTGTGTATCCGGTAGAGCCGGAGGATAAAGTGGTTTTCATTGGTCGTCAAGGTCGAGAAGAAATCACAGCTCTTGATATTGTGAATATGTGCGGCGGTAGCGAGTATTCAATTACGTCACAGTTGAGTAAAAGAATTCCGAGAGTTTACTATAAGAATGGGCGAGTGGTTTATTACGAAAATGATTTGTTGATGTATTGATAGCAGTCGTGGTTCATGACTTTGATTAAAACAATAAAGGTTCGTTTGTTCACTGTCGATTATATTCTTCCTCTTAGCCCCATAAATGAAGAGTGTTTTGAATTGACATGTGCTCATGGCGTAAGCCCTATCACTCTAGACTAATTTTGCAAACGAAGAAGTGCAAACGTAAAAAGCATGAAAATGGACAAAATAATTTAAAAAATTCGTTGGTCTCATCCGTCTTAGAAATGATAGCCGAATCGAAAAGTCACCCTCTTCACAATTACAATCATCATTTCCTCCAATGAATGTAAATCTCACTGTAACTTTTACCAAAGTCTATGAAGCCCAGACCAGTACCGTTAAAGCTGTGCGCTTTGTTAATTATAAGGCGAAACTTTTTCTCCGTTTTTGGTATTATTTGATTGACATTGTGAAATTGGCTTGTAAACATTCCAGAGTGATGAAAAGATAAAATCCGTAAAAACGAATTCGGTCTGTATAACAATACCGAATTATGTGTGTGTGAGTAAGACAACATTATGAAAAGGAAACTTTTTCCCGGTTGATTTTGTGTTTGTTTGCAGTTTCCTTTTACCAACTTAAAACTGAAATGCGAGAGTAAAGAATGTTGTACGAGAGTTAACCAGTGGAAATTCGAAAGATTGCAACTTTGAAAATCGGATCATTTTTCCTTTCAATTTTCTACTTTTATTGTCAATCATCATTAACGGATTACTCTTCGTATTATATTCTTCTACGATTTTACAATGCGGTGCGAAGTTCTTGCTGCCATTCTCACATTGTATACGGAATTCGTACAAAGTATCTGGCTGATGTGAAATGTACGGAGGAAAAAAGGGAACGAGAGAATTACAATTGAGAAAGAAATCGCTTCTTACGTTGAATACGTTGAGGTGTTTTTCTTCGATCAGCGTTTTATTTGTTCAAATGAAGACACATGGAAAATAAGAACGACCATCATCATCATTATCACGACATTTAAAAGGTTGTGAAATCCTTAAACACTTTAACTAACAGCTCATGGCAAAATACGTCGGATTCGGATTTAGGCTCATGCGGGAGCGGCCCATATTAATTCATTGATTTTCCAAATTTACCAAATTACAACATGACAAGCAAAGCTGCAAGGTGTCTTTAGTCACTTCGCGTCTCTTGAACAAAACTATCCAAATTTGACCGAGTCCGACAAGCAGTATGCCAGAAATGAATTGAACACATTCAAAAGGGTTGTAGCTTTAGCTCGTAAGGTGATGAAAATTCCTATAGCCCACATTGCCGCTTCCAATGCAATAGACCTTTTCGGCGAAGAAGTTTTTTTGGACATGGTGAGACCAGGCGCTTTGATCTTGGGGTTCATGCCGCTTACTAAACCAGCTCTGTCACTAACGTTTATTATTTCGGCAATTCGTAAACCAGTGAAAGGCCAACAGATCGGCTATGAAGTGAATGTTGCAGCCACTGGACATGACTGGATAGCAATCATACCATTAGGGTATGCCGATGGCTTAAGACCGGACTGTAGCAACGGAATGGAAGTAGTACTAATAAAAGGCAAGCGAGTGCCAATTGTGTCAAGCATCATGATGGATCAGTTGCTTGTAAATGTGACGAGTGTGTATCCGGTAGAGCCGGAGGATAAAGTGGTTTTCATTGGTCGTCAAGGTCGAGAAGAAATCACAGCTCTTGATATTGTGAATATGTGCGGCGGTAGCGAGTATTCAATTACGTCACAGTTGAGTAAAAGAATTCCGAGAGTTTACTATAAGAATGGGCGAGTGGTTTATTACGAAAATGATTTGTTGATGTATTGATAGCAGTCGTGGTTCAAGACTCTGATTGCACGACAAAACAATAAAGGTTCGTTGGTGTCTCTTAAAAGCACAGATTTTCTTCTAAAATTAATTTGGTTCACAAAAAACACCTAAAATAAACCCAATTTTGTCAGCCGTCGAAAATAAGCGTGAGCTATGAAACGCAGCCGCGATGAGGTGTGATCTGTAGCTAGAAATACATGTTTGGCCTCATTTCCGATCAACAGAATGTCTTACAACAGTGTAAAATCGAAGATATAGGCTCGCCATTTCAGAATCTTTACATGAGCGGCTGTAGGTTCTGAAGTTCAGACAAGCTTATAAAGAAAAACCGGTGAATTTTGGAGGGATACCTACCGTAGAACAATTTTTTGCTTACAATGATGTTTTACGTCGATTAAAAATAACTTGTCAAAACTCCAATCATCCGGAGTTATACTTCTATTGTCAATCATCATTAACGGTTTACTTCTACAACGCGGTGTGAAGTTCTTGTCATTCTCATTTTATATTATGAAATTCGTACAAAATATCTGGTTAATGTGAAATGTACGGAGAAAAAAGGGAACGAGAGAATTACAATTGAGAAAGAAATCGCCTTTTACGTCGGGGTGTTTTCCTCTGCGATCAGAGCTTTCATTCGTTCAAATGAAGCCACACAGAGGAAAATAAAAACCAGCATCATCATCATCTCCCTATAACATTACGACATTTAAAAGGTTGTGCAATCCTTAAACACTTTAATTAACAGCTCATGGCAAAATGAGTCGGATTCGGATTTATATTCATGCGGTAGCAGCACATAATATTGATTCATTGATTTTCCAAATTTAACCGAATTACAACAGCAATTCATGACAAGCGAAAATTTATACGGAAATCCTATCCGTCACTTAATCCACTATTGACAGAAACCATTAATCTTTAACAGATAATACAGACGAAGCCAAAATTTTCTTCTCCCTTTTTATTTGCTTATAAAGAAATTAGACATTTCCCTCCACTAAGTGCATGCAAACGGAATTCGTTGTAACGCCATTCCATTCCGTTGGTTTATATTCGTTAATAACTTGCCATGTTTTCCGAAGGATTTTCCAATGAAATACATGTTTTCGGAGCTTGGAAATTTTTCGTAAAACCGTAGGGGTGGAGTGAGGGGTGGTAGTGTCAAAACTTGTTCAACGATATATGTAGCTTATGGTGTGCGCCTCTTAACTTAACATGTTCCAAATTTCAAATTACATGCTTCATGTCAACTGTATGTAAACTCGGCACTGTTGTATACCGCTTGATGTACGTATATAGGTGAACCGGAAATGGAAAACGAAATACTCATCGTTGTGGTGTGTGCTTTCGCCCTTTTAAAATGTGTCTTAAATGAAAACATCCAAACTGAACTGACACAGCACTTTCATTGTCACATTTTGATAATATCCCGTTCAGCCATTCAGTTCCATTTTAACAATGCAACCAATGTGACCGTACAATAAAATTCGCAAATTAAAAATTTTCATGCCGTTCAATACCTAAGATGCTTAGCGTCACAGAGTCGACATGTCGTATAGATATAGAAAGAGCCCGTTAGGTATCATGCACATAGAGGAGTCGTCATTGAAATTAAGTTTGATTGAAACTTTCTGTTTGATTGTAATTTGCACTAAGAAATTTCATGTCTTTGTAACCTAAATTTATCGTCTTAGACGAGATGGTTCTATTGACGTCTTGTTAGAATCAATCGGAATTTTATTCATAGTTTCCGTTGCACACGGTGGTATGAATATCTTTACAACGGCTTCAAGAGTAAGCTTGGTTTGAACTGCAGGTAAGATTGTAAGACACGTCGAATTCGAATTCCTGAGTAAGGGGAAATTTTTGTGGTTGCTAATAGATACCAAATCAGCAATGGAAAAATGTCTGTGGATACCCTCAGACAAACAAATCCAACACAGTCTTGATGAGACCTTCTTCTCCGGTTTGTTATCACAAATGCTAGTTTAGGTTCGAAAATAAGCTGAATCTGTAATCCGGATCAAGAAATATGGCCAGATCAGTATTTTTTTGGTAGCTGGTCAAGGGCTTTCGCATATAATGTAACTGCTAGCGGTTTAAAGCCCTGAATGGAAAGGTACATACCACAACCGCACCAATCAGAGAAAACCATTTTTGCCAAAATCGCATCACAGGATCGAAAGTTAGAGCTCACAGAATTAGTATGAGTCGAGATACTTGGTCGTACAGTGAATGTAGAGTTTTTTTTTGCTAATTTCTCAATCCGATTTTAATAAAAATTAAGGGGCTCTTCATAAATGACGTCCACTGTTTTTCGAGAACGTTTTTTTAGAACGTTCCTCTTCCTCTGTCAATCATTTCACCTTTAACATGGTGCGTCCACTTTGCCCTTTCCCAGTACGGTGGACGTCATTTATGAACATCTCCTTAATTTGTTTAAAATGTGATTCCGAATGTAAACCGGTAGAGCTATTTCCGGTGGTCGAATAATATGGCCGCCGTACGCCATTTTGTTTCCAACGTTTTTTGATTCAGTCATTTGATTTTTGAGATTTTCTTTGGTCTTAGGTAATGATACTCATAAAGCGGATGTTCCGATGGTGTAATCTTTGGATGTGTCCCAACAAGTCCACTTCCACTGTTAGATTTCAAGAATTCCATTAAATTCCAAGAACTCCATTTCCCATTTCCAAAAATTCCATCTGCCCGTCCCAAAAATTCAACCAGTGGTATCCCCTCGGAATGTTTTATTTCACAGTTCAATAATTAGCTTGTATTTTGTATGCGAATTTCGATATTGCTGTCAACGGATAGTTCAGAGATGAGTTTAATTGGAATTGTTTCGAGATGTTCAGAATTTGTAGAGTTCATGGACAACCAGCCATATTTCATACACTAATTGTACGAGTCCCATCTTTACGTTTTTTTTTAAAATTAAATTAGCGAACTTTCGACGACCTCGTCCTTGCACATTGGTGGATTTTTAAGCGCTTTCCACGCACGTAATTTCAACTACACATATGAAACCTTCGAACCGTTTCAAAACACATTGAAATTGATAAACATCTATACGACCATGCTGCATGCTATCACAGTTTGTTTATTCTCTTCGACGCACATTTATCGTAAACATAAAAGAAATGCGAGATAAGCGTCGTTTACCTTGTACACCTTCTCTATTCTTCTGTACTATCCTACAAAAAGAGAAACCTTCCATTCTATACACAAAAGCGAATCATTTGACTATTCTTTGAAAGCACGCGAGTCCGCACGTACTATACATCGTACGCTTCCTTCCTTGTTACAACAAAAAACATTAGCCATATCCTCGGTCACAATGTGTCTCTATCCATGCACATATACCTCTAGATGCTTAAATGTTATTGTAAATCAATATGAACCGTAAAAAAGCAGAGTATGAGATTACGAATCCGGAAATTACGGTTTACATTGGGTTGTTGCCTCTTTTTCTAGTGATATGGCATTGACTGAGAGTATACACCGTAAAATGCTCCATGGAAGATTTTTAGACCCGTGCGAAGTACGAGAGTCTCATGCCCTTTACTCTTACGTTTGTAACACGTCGATTTCGAGCCTCGGAGAAAGGGCAAACCTTCTGGGGTCACCCCTAGATTCCAAATCAGCATTTAAAAAAAATGTCCGTCTGTCGGTCTGTCTGTCTGTCATCACGAAAGCTTGAGTAAAACGAAACCAATTTTTCTTTTTCGATTTGTTATCGGAAAAGCAAGGCTAGAAAAGCAAAAATGAGCAAAATCGGTCGAACCGATATAAAGTTATGGTCGAAATAGTGCTATTTTCGAGGTCTGGTCGAGGCATATATTCATGGCAGTATTGATCGCAGAAATGGTGCAAATGTAAGGTATTGATTGCACCAATCCAGGAAAAAAAAGTTTGTCAAAATCGGAACTTGGACTCGGAAGTTAGAGCCCATAAAGTGGGCCTAATATGATCTACTCGGCCGTACAGTGAAGGTGAAGTTTTTTGTCGATACTTCGAGTCATCCGAATTTGGTAATTTTTTTTTGGTTTGAAAGGTATGGCCAACCGTCAAGTGCTAATACTTCGGTAACCTAAGAAAATGGCCACCAGCCGCCATTTTGGATTTTAGTGTTTTTGTCTATATCTCAAGTAAATGTCATCTGACTTTGATGAATTTTTCATGGAGTTCAGTTTATAAATGATACTTCGGACGGGGCTTCCGAAATTGCTGTCAGCAATTTTAACAAGAAGTGAGTTTAAATAAAAAGATTCAAAGATAACATTTCAGAGCAGTTCTATGGACACCTAACTCTACTCGTACGGGTCTCCCTTATGTTTTTTTTATTTATTTCATTACTGCCGTATATACATACGTACGTATAAATATGAGAAAGGGGATTTCCTCTGCACACAATTCTGAATGCTACGGTTTTTTTTTTTGATGGAAAACGTAGTAGCACCATAAGAGAATGATCTGATACAGTTAGACGTATATTTACATGCTGGAAAGCTAGAGGTATAAGGAGACTGAGAGCTTTATTATAGTTGAGAATAGGAACTCTGATGGTATTTTAAATCACTAAAAAAAGGTTCGGGTGATGATGATGATGGTGGTGTGATTATTTATACATCGCACATATATACCCCCGATATACAGCCGATATGGCGTTTAGATGTATTTTGTGATGCTTTTTCCCGCATATACCACACAGTGACACCATTCAATTTGTTGTGGCGACAGTGTTAGATGTGAATGTGATGTTACACTTTTTGTGTTTGCAGGGGGCGAACGATTTCTGGTCTTACTTTCTTTTCGGTTTTTTTGTCTTTTGCGTCTTCTCGAACACAAATTGAAAATGCCTGTCCGTTTTTACCACTATCCAACCATGACAACATTATTATTTGTGTTAATGTATCACTGTGTGGCCGCTCACCATTTATCTTCATTACTATTGGAACGGAAAAGCTTTCCATATACTTCCACACACACATTTAACATTTATCAAATCATTTTTTCCGTTGCAGAGCAGAGAGTATGAAACTCACACCACACCAACGGTTCACTTTAACTTTTTTGTTTTGTTTAATTAGGCGTGGTATGAGAGGGCTTTTTTCATGTTTTAAATCTTCTTATTCTAATGAGACAGCTTTTTCAGGGCACTCCTCTTAATGACAGCAAAGCCTTACCATGAGTTAATTCGCTTTTTCTTTTGAAAATGAAAATTGGAGATAATTTTGAACTACTACCGCATTTAGATAGTCTGGATTAGGTTCATCATGTGTCATTTAATGACCGCAGAAGATTGTAAACTCAGTACACAGTAAACACGGGGTGAAATTACGTACATTCAAAAAAGTAGTCACGCATCCGATAAAAATTGTCGTTTTTCATGACCGCATATAAATCCACGCTGTACCTTTCGAAATCATTCTGTCTAGACACAATTGTGGTCTTAGAGATAGACAAATGAGGTAAGCTGGTATTTAAGTGTACCCTAAAACTAATGATGTCATTGTAAACCGGACACGTGTACACACTCAAGCTACCGCCGTAACAATTTAAGGTTTATCGTGTCACTCATGATTACCTTGCCAATATAAATACTGCCAATAATGATTGTGTACCTGAATGGCTGCACATTAACTTGGTTTTTCAGGGATTTCCACCAGATAGTAAGAGAATCACGTCGATAAAAGAGGATTTTTAATGACACCCTTCGACCAATCAACGACCATAGCACGCATAGTAATAGAAGAATAAAAATTTCCCATGTAAGGACGCAATATCTATTCCATAGAATGACATAATATTACACGGGAACATTGTAAAAGTTCACAAGCACACCACATATCATAACACTTACTCATAAGTACTCTAAAGGTCCGCTACTAAAGCGTAACGTTAAACATCTCAACACGTAATTGCTTCCAAATTGTTGCGTTGACAAGTGAGAATACATTGCTCGCCTTCGGCTCTGGATGTAACACTCACACTCATCAAAGGAACAATTACGAGTAAGTACTGCTATTCCCTGTTCGCCAATAATATTCATTCAACGCTTTATGTTATTGCGTTATGTGGCTGGTCTTGATCAGTGGAGGATATTATTTCTCGTTCAGTGTGTGTGTAATGGAATACTTTCTTCACTACCTTTAGTGTAGCAGTGAACCAACGTTACAATAGTTCTACTTTCTAGAACTCGCGCAACCTCACAATAGTTTCACATTATTTAATTCCACTTCTTCGGCTTCTTTTATTAATCAAATCTCTAGAATTAATTAGTCATAAGCACGTATGACGTTCACTCTTGCACCTTGCTCGAGATTGTCATTATTGGCTTCTACTCGCCATATGCTGGCGCCTTTTTCGTCTTTAAAACTTAGTACGCTCTGACAACCTATACCCATGAGAACATCAGTCGAACTTTGATACTCGTTCCCAGCTTTGATACTCGACACGGAGTACTCTCGTAGAGTCGTTCAGCAACATCTTGACGTTCGATGTGAAATGAGAGTATTCAAATGAATAGGAATGAAAATCGGATTCGCTCAATTTTGGGTTTCTTTATTCTGTCAAATCAATTTCGGCAATCAAATAGATGCCATCATCAGTGGCTGAAACCTCTTCCTCTTCATTTTGAAGCCTTAAGAAGAGAAATTTTTGTGTTAGGAAGCATGATTATTGGCTAACGGAGAATAAAAGCACATGCCTTAACAATGAATCAAAGGATGGAAATAGCAATTCTTTTGTGAAGTTTGCTGACCCGTGGCGAAGCCGAGAGAAGACGTACCGTTTCCATCATTTGTTTCATTGTTAAGTGAGGTCAGTATTTTATTCAAAAACGAAAGGTAAAGTTTCGTTCCCATGATGTAATATTGTGTTCAATTAACGTAACGTTTTCAGGTGAACAAAATTTTACATGTTGGCTTGCGGTTTATGGAAAATATCACAAATTTTCAACTCACAACTTAAACGAAACTAAAAATTTACTGTGGCTGTTTGAAAAATGAACAAAACAAAATTCATTTACGAGGTGAACTCGGATAAAAATGTGAAAAATGAAAATGTTGCTAACTGTATTACCTTGGGCACAACGGGCTCAACGCACAAATTAACTATTTCTGGTATTTATAAAATGTAAAACGGCAAAACCGTTTCGAGTTTCTCAAAAAAAAATCCCCTGTCAAACTATGAGTGGCGAACGTGTTAAATATCAACTCGTAACTAATTTATGCAAGGAAAGAATTTCTCTGTAGCAGTGCCAGATTACGTTTTTGCACTTTGTGCCTTTTGAAGAGTTCCACGAGTTTCATTCAAAGCTTTTAGGTTTCTTTCAGACGTTAAAGTACATAATGAAGTATTGAATTAGTATACAAAGGGCACGTGGCACATGTAAGTCTGGAGTAGTTCGAGGTCAGTGTACATGTTAAGTGGATGATGGTGTATTGAAGAACGCTCAGATTCTATTATCCGAACTGTAATCAAGTATCTCTACAAAATTCAGCCGTTGAGTCTAGTTTTTTATTTCAAAGTTGGAATGATTTTGTATGTGAACAATGGGATGGTCGAATCTAATTGTCTACAAAGACATGGGATAGAAAGTGTGATTTTATGACGGAGTTTTTCTTTAAATTTGTTTAGTAAATACAAACACAAAATCCCTTAACCGTTTAACTCGTCTTCAAGATAATTTGATGGAAATGGATTTAGTTTTCACATAAAGTTCAATGCCATTCTCACCTCTGTATTCTGTAACAATGAAAAACATCATGAAATTGGAATTAAAATTGCTGGGAACTTGGAACTAACCTTGGATTCAGAATTTTGAAATTTAAGAATCAGCTCGGTTTAAAAAATTCGGAATTTCCGACTCGAAAGAAAAGACTCACAAAGCGAGTCTAAGTTTAGCTACTGGGCCGTAGAGTTATGGAAACCAAGTCCCGTAATCTATTATTTCTAACCACGACAATTAGGGAAAAAAATAAATAAAAAAGGTTGCAAACGGGAGTTGAACCCAGACCACCTCGTTTTGAGAGCCATCGATATTAACCATTAGACCACCAATTCATTTTATGTTCATTGGAAATCAACATATTGTCATCTACACATGCCTTTTTAAACAATCTCTACAAATCGCCACATTTTTGATTGAAATAAACTAATTCTAGCTTGTTTTCAAGCAGATTTAAACGAAATGAAGTTATTCACGAATGTTTTTATTAAAAAGAACATCCAAAATTATATTGAATTTACTTGAGAAATTACCAAAAACTCATCAAAATACAAAATTGCGGTTGGTGGCCATTTTCTTAGGTTACCGGAAACATTCGTACCACTTAACAGCCAACATTACCTTTCAAACAAAAAAAAAGGCTACAAAAAAGGCACAGGCTACACTTAACAAAAATGTCCAATAAAATGAATTAAATAAGTACCACGTTAAATGACTCTGGCTTAGCTTTGAAACGCTTGGACTGGAGTGTGCTTTAGCAGGAAGTCCAGCACCTACTTCGATCTCAGTCGAATCAGAGACTCTAGAGGTTCTACAAACCTTTTGCATTCGAAACATTTTCAAGAAATTTCATTCAAAATAATCTTGTTTCATGGCAGAGGGCAAGTTCCTTGATAACTTAATAATAAAACCAAATTATGCGAGTCATTTATCAGCGATGACATAAACTCTTTCCTTGTGGGTGGAAGGTGGATGGTATATACAATATTGTTGAGAGCATTTCCGGTTTTTATGAATTTTTTATTTTTGTTATTTTAAACCAGACGAGTACACCAACGAAATTCTATTTTCCAACGCGGTCGTATAATTACAAATGCAATTAAATTTATCGCCTGGAATCAACAGTCTTGGCGGTCTTAATCTTATTATCGGCCATAAAAAAAATAAGACAAAACCGTCGTCGTCGCTTTGAGCAGATGAGATGATACGTTAATTAGCAAAAACTAATTTGCAACATAAAACTTTCAAACGAATTTCATTAAAACTAAACAAATTAAAAATGTATTCCCACTCTGTGGGTGTGTGTGTGCTCCCACAGACAGAAACACGTCCGGATTTATTAACGAACCAACCGTTGATATGACGTTGGATATAATTTTCTTCAGGTCATTCGATCCTTTTTAACATTTTTTCTGATTTATGCAAATAAAATTCTAATTTTGCGAATGCAATAAAAGTTCATTGCTATAACTTGTTAGTATTGGGAAAAGTTTTCCCATTTTCCCATTTATTTTATTGGCTTTCCATTTTTTTATATTTCTTTCTATGCAGCCAAAGACACCAGAATACAAATGATACATTCGTCGCTATGTTGTATTGCTGGGTGTTTTCCCTCTCCTTTTCCTTCCACAATTCGATATTTTGTCAAACCATAAATCATCTTATGTAAGAATATTTTTATAAGCAATTTCCTTGAAAAATGTCTTATCTCTCTGCGACATTTTTTTTCTCTTCTTAAATTTGTTGATCCCACTGATCAACAAGAGGAAATCTTATCCATTTACGTTTGCTTGTGTACTTTATTTCTGGATGGATTTCGTCTTTAGATGCTGTGCATTTTACTGTTGATTGTTAGATATATTAGTATTGTCTCAGCCGTCCCAGCTAGCTCTATATGTATACACAAGTTTTAATCGTATAATAAAGCTTGACTGTTCAACAGCGAAATGTCTGTGTGCACGAGATGTTTTTGTGAAATTATCTAGTCCGAGAGGTATATGTGATGTAACAACGGAAATGCTTTCTGTGTATTGTGTACATTTGACTGAGCGCTACCCTTTGATTTTAAAATAATGAAACAACATTAAGCATCACGATATGAAATCTAATTATGATGAAGACATTTAACTTTGACCCTTGGGTCGCATACAATATCTACAATGTGGAGGTGATGTTATCAGAGTGCTATAGTTGATGCGATTCATGTGAATGTTATTTCTTGCAATAAAGATTGTTAAAGCTATAGCCAAAAACGAGTGAAAGCAAGGCTCAGAAGGGTTATGTTACTTATGACACTCACATATATGAAGGTAACTCCCTCGCAAATCTGATAGTGAAAAGGAGAAGGGGAAAACCAAAGCACAGTTGAGCCGGCCAAATGTGACAGCGACAAAAGCTATTCGGGCTAACACAAGAAGAGAAGGGAGAAAAGCGCGAATGCTAGACCCGTAACACGATCAATGAGAAACGCATACCGGCCATGAATTTAAATTAAATACTTAAACGCTGACCCTGAAAGTCAAAGTGACTAGAAAGCCACGAAAATTTTTGCAAACACTGGTCGTTGGTAAAAATAAAGCGAAGAAGAAGAAGTGAAAAGGAAAACTGGACCACAAACTTCCCGACACACATAAACGCATACCCGTTCTCTAACTGAAGCAGCAAAAAATTTCTCATTGCCACTGTGACTGTGAAAAGTTGCAAGCTCATTCAAAACTTGAATAACACGATTTTGTTGATATCGCTTCACGTAGGTTTATTTTATTACTTAAAGTTATAAATCCACTCGAAATCTCCTCTTTTCAAAAAAAAGGTAAAAAACAACATTATGCATGTCTAGTATACACTCCAGTTAGAAGAACTGACTGCTTGGTAAAATGCTTTAATACACAGTCATAGGTGACTCAATTAATGGTAAAAGTAAACTCATGAAACGACATGCAAAGTGCTGTGCGAAAAAAAGATTTTATTTTAATTCCAAGTGTTCAAAATGGCTTTGATATACCCGGGGGAAATGTAATAAAAAGTTTGAAAATAAATTATTCCACACTGGGAATGGGCACTTGGAGCAGTCTAATAAATAAAGCCTTTTTGCTACCCACCCGAATGTAGTAAATCGAACTTTAAATGACGCCTTTTATTATTCAAAATCATTATACGATCAATTTCCGCATTCGTACACATATAATAAACAGCAAATTCGAATTGATGATTCAATTTTACAATAATTTTTTATTATTTTTATTTCATTTCAGATACGACTACGAAACACTTTTGCAGAATTCAACTTTTTGTTTGGTGCCGAGGGGCCGTCGATTAGGTTCATTCAGGTATAAAATAACCATTATGTTTACCCAGTTTATATATTTGTTTGGCATACATAAATACAGATATTTCGCATTGGGTTTTATTGATGTCGGTTTTCCATTTTCCCATTTTCCGATCTATGAAATAAATTTTCTATTGGCAAATTAAGTTTAATTTTCGATTTTAATTAACATTCATTTGCATCCCATGAAACCTTTGTTTGGAAACTGAAATTTATTTTTTATTTTGCCGTGTTATAAATCCGGGGTTAAATCATAATTTTGGAGAGCGTCCGAACCGTTATATCGGTTAATTGCACTCATAATGAACGCTAGGCTGACCCGGTTCGAAATTTTATTCATGCGTCGGAGATACATTTGGAAACAACTGAAAAAGATGGATGGCTTGCATGTTCTATACTGTAGTAAAATGCAGACGCTACATCCTCGGGCATTTCCAATTTTGCAATTGGTCCTAATGCGTAGCTCCAGTTTGCTTGCAAATTAACAATTCTAAGAAGGTACTTGTTGCCCGAATAAAGAGCTAGCTGCAAAAAACACTTAAGACAGGCGACTACGTTGCCTACTTTATCGATCTCATTTTTTTATTGTAAATTGAGTTTAAAAATATTTCTAACGCATCTAACCGAATTTTAATTCTGCAATTAGTCAATTTTT
>JANTFA010186857.1:0-18242 GCA_026413405.1 Phytosciara flavipes
ATGAAAGTATAAGCCAGGTATTGTCGAATGTCAAACTTTGTATGGAGCGGAGGACATAGCGATTTAATATAAACAAATTCACCTCTCATAAGTGTGGTTATATGAAATCGGTATATGTCCTCCATATAAGCCGGACCATACCTGGTTTTAACGATCATTGATTTCAACGTAGATTTGCTGATTTGCTGTAGATTTCCAGCTGATCCACGCACACAAACAAAAGAGCCTAATAAGTCTGTATACGGTTGAGGTAAGAGCTACGTCCACCGTTCTAAGAAATGGTCGAAATTTTTAAGTTCGTAAATTTATAAGTAACGAGGTGGTAACTCGTAGGTTTGTAAGTCATATGCTCAAAAGTTATGTCAAGTTAAAGTTAGATGCATAATGCTATAATGCTATAATGCTATAAATGATACCTAGATGGCGTTTTTGGACGTCAGATAGAAGGAGCATGCAACGAAACGCCATCTAGGTATCATTTCTCTGACTTGAGTTCTGTCATTTTCTTCTTTATTTTACTAGACTAGAGAAGAATTATAAGTGAAACCGTTGATTTTGTGTATACTCAGCAGCTAACTTTAACTTGACATAACTTTTGAGCATATTACTTACAAACTTACGACTTACCACCTCGTAACTTTTAAATTTATGAACTTAGAAATGTTACTTTTACTTTATAATCACTCAACTTATAACTTATAACCGACTGACTAATAACTTATAAATTACAATTTATTTGTCGACATATAATTATATGTCATTTGCGCAAACTGTCTAATAAGCCACTTGTCTTTTCGTCGTTCTTATAATCCGAGATGAACTATAAAGAAACACTAAAAGGTTCACACATCGGAAACGATCAATTTCCGTTATTTTTATTTGAATTTCTGGTTCCCTTGGCGGCTACTCTCTAGAAGTCTCTCTATATATGTGAAGTAAGAAATGTAAACTGAATCGTCTAATTCACAAAATCCGAGCATGTGGGTCTAAAAAGTCGAATTGATTCAGTTTTAAACTGAAATTTGCAACTATTTTGCAATAATTATAGTTACAAGCGGTGAACCACGAAACTGTATTTAATGAAAGTAACAACTCTACACACAGCCAAGACTTGTAAACATACATTAAGTTATTGATAATAATTTCGTGCAAATTACGTTCATACACGCTAAATGTTTCAAAATAACTAATTGGATTTTCGGAAAAAAAAGGAAATAGAACGTTGAGATGCAAAGCTACGTATCTCCTCTTGGCAAATGATGGCATTTACGTAAATCAGTGCGTGTCGAATTCATTTAGATTACATCGTTAAATGAATCTTTTAAATCCAGTTTCGGAATCCGAATGTTCTGTTTCAAAACGAATATTTTGCCAATGAAATCGACTAATTTTGCAAAGCAATTCGACAATTATCTTGAAAACAGAGATGTTTACGTGGATTTGAGAGCATAAGGAAATTAAGATAATTCAAAATGTTGGAAGTTCTTTTTTTTATTATTTGTTGCAATAACTTGACATTATAGTTCTTTTCCCGGTCAATGGAAGTGCATAGATGCAGGGGCTATATTTGATAATGAAATTTGTGTAACCGAGTGTCACAATACGACATATTCCATAATTCATTTGAGTTTAGAAATGTGAGATATTTCCTCAATGTTTTTTTTTCCTTCATTTTTTCACTGTTCTGGTAGGTTTACTTTTCAACATTCACTGACTTTGAACCTCGAGCCTCTAGTATATGTGTCACGTCCTCTAATACATAATCCACTATTGGACTACTCAGACCTGTAAACTAAATGTACAGTACAATATAAGCAAATTACTAGATCAAATTTTCATCACATAGATTTTTATGGAGTGGAGTCATAGATTTAAATGAAGTTTTCGATGAATTGAATTGCAGTCATTGAAAGACAAATTGAATGTCGATACTATAAAAAGAAAATCGTAAAAAAAAATCAAGTCAAATTGTGCACGTGTCACCGAAAGATCACTGTACCAAAAACGTTGAAGGTGAAATTTTCTCTCTGCTACGAGGATAAAGGCAGATGAAGAAGTTGCTAGAAGATGTCATTCTGATCCACATATATTCAGGGCAGCGCAAAATTTGAATTACTGTTGCCTCTTCATTAAACGCACCATGGTGCCAATTTTTTAAAAAACAGGTTGGGACACCCACAAAGGCGGGCAGCACACAAATTTCACACATATTTATAAACGCACTCATTACAGATTGTGTGTAAAGTCAACTTGAAGAAAGTTATTTTATTTTGTTAAGTTGAATTCGTCATACAAAATATTATAAGCGCAGATGTCATCACCAGAAAAGTTGTGTGCCACCGCCGTCGTGATCATCTCAGAGGTATCTTTATCTTTTGTTCCACATTCCACAACCTTGCAATGGATGGTGACGGATCATAGCAACTTAAATTAACAAGCAACACAACAGATTTCTTTAACGGTCATTTGGCCCCTTTTCATGTATGAACAATGGGAACGCAGTAGCATTATACCAACATTAAAAACCTAAATTCAAAATGAGAATTTTTGACTTATTTCAAATCTGTTGTGTTGCTTGTTAGTTTTAGTTGCCATGATGTTCAAAAATAATTGAAATTTTACGCCGCAATAGATATGGCTAACAAACTGGGCCTTGAAATAGCTCGGAATCAGTGAGACTTTTCTTAGAGCAGCCTTCGTGGAACCTTATATCTGATATACTAGTGATCTGCTTTCGAATGAATGAAACATGCTCTAAGTAAATTTTCATAGATTTCAACATATTTTAGTGCGAAGTTTGTTAGTCACGGGGACAAGATCGTGGACTACTGCATATGAGGATTGCTCGTGCGCTGATGCAGCATTTCGGGTATACATGAAATGAACTAAAGACAGTACTTACTTTGGACATGAATGTATGTTACTAAAACGTGCGGTATGTGCAATCATGCGAATGATACAAATACTTACAAGCAGCACGTATGAATATACATATCGCACGGTAGCAACATACATCTCCGAAGTAAGCACTTTCTGGAACCCATTTCGTACATATCCCATAACTTCCATTTTCTATCAGTGTGTTTCCACCTTCAACATCGATGGTACAGCAATCGATAATTTACACAAATATGAAGTATTACCGTGCACAATTGTTTTGAATGCATTTGCAGTTATCATACGAAATAAATAATTTCAACAACAAAAAAAAAAGACTTTTGCGATATGTACCTTCGTAAATTCGCTGTGACGCTTCTTCCACATCGTCGTTATATGTGAGAATTGTGTACAACAATGGCATCATTTCATATGGATAATTAAAGGTTTTATTTAATTTCTGACATAATTCTATTAATGTTTCTACGGTACAGCCTGAAAATAAAAAAAAGAAAAAAAAACAAAGTTAGTCCAATGAAACAATTTGATAATAAAAAGAGAATTCGATGTGGTCGACAAGGTATATATCTCTTGCATTTTTCTTTTGTACAAACATCAAAACGAAATTGCGTAGGAATTAGTGATTATTGGTTTTGGGAAACTTTAAAACGAAACAAATGAACCTCGACAGCGCCTCCATATATGGCAGTATAACGGTCATTTTAAGAGCTACAATGTTACACAGAAACACCGTGTACAGCTGGTGGCGTTCGGTTATTACGTTGTAATGTAGGCAGAGGCGCCAAGTTCCATGGGGGCAATATTACATTTCTGAATTTCTGAAGCCAATGTTAAAAATCCAGAGAGATGCTAATATGACGACTGTCGAAGCGACGTCACAGTCGCCATAATTATCAACTCTCTGTAAAAATCGGTTCTAGTCTGTAAAATTTCACATTTGATAGCATTGCTATGATAGCAATGGTAAAACAAATCATTTATTTCATGGGGCTCCCTACAATCGGCGCTCTATTTTAATGTTTTCAGTGTCCAATAATTAGAATAAAGTCCAACTGTCAAAAAGTGATGTTTCAAATGTCAAAGAAATAATTATTGCATCCGGTCACAAAACCATTCATTTTTCATTGATTGTATGAAGATTAAGGTAGATGTAGACAATTTGGATTGACGTTCAAGACGTCACTTTGACAGGTCGACTTAAGATCACTAACCAAATTCACGTCAGCGTTCGGTAAATTTTTCAATTCTAAGTTGAATTTATTCAAATAAATTGATGGTAAAGCTTCGGTAGCTAGTTTTTTCAAGGTTGTTTAAAACAGGTTAAGCGACCTCTGAGATGATTACGAAGGCGGTGGCACCCAAATTTTCTAGTGATGACATCTACGCTTAAAATTTTCGACTCAACAAAAAAAAATTATTTTCTTCAAGTTGACTTTGCACACAATCTGTAATGAGTGCGTTCTCAATTTTGTGTGCCAACCGCCTTCGTGGGTTTCTTAACCTGTTGTGAACAGCCTTGAGTTTTTTGTCCGGTTATATCTATTTAACAGATGTTAATTTTACCAACGCTGACGGGAATACAGTTATTAGAATGTTTAGAATTTCAAAACACCCCATCTACCATCATCAGCGATGTTTTTCGTTTCCTAGTGAAAACTCGAAAATTTCAAAAATGCCTGAAGCACCCTTTTATCCCCTTCTGTCCTATTGACCGCGCGTAATTTGTGAATGATCTTGTAGACTTTTTTATATAGATGTTGTCGGGGAATGTCTCGAATATAGTTTATTAATCTTTCGAATACAACACCTCGTTTAACCTGTTTTCATTGACAGTCAGTTTACATTGATAAGTGGCACTGTTTTCAATGAAAATAGATGGACAGTTATGGCCAAGTCATACAAGCCGGAGGACATACGGATTCTGCTTTTTTATAGCCTTGAATGGACTCATTCTTAAAATTTATGAAGAATTTCCTTACAAAAATGAGTTTGTTTCATGTGAAAAAGTAAAATCCCATGCAAAATCTACATGTCCTCCGGCTAGAACAAATTTGGACGTATGGCTATGGCTATACCTCTCTAATCTACTCATTACCTCTAAAAATTCTGACAGCTAAAATGACATTTTTTGCCACAGATTTATAAAAACTGGAGAGTTATTTCGGAATGCGAAAAATTCAAACTAAACTTAAAATTGAAAAGAACATTGGAATTTATCTCTTGTATTATAATTCGGTAATCTGTGCATGTTCTGTTCATTGTTGAGCGTAGTACGCAGTTCGTGCAGAATGCATTCAAAATCTTCATCCATCAAAATGCTTGCAAAATGATGGCGCGAAATTTTAAACGTGCGGCTAAAAATTTCTGTTTCTTGTTATTCTATTCTTTACACATTGTAGTTGAAATTCAGATTTCCTATGCACAGTGTGCAGAGATATAAAATATTGAATTTCAACTAATCATTATTCAACAAATCACATAAAGTAGAAATTCTTAACCCACATTTTCGCGCCGTCATTTTTCTGAATGACTATTTTACATGCATTTTGCGCGAGCTGTGTATACTCATCTTGGCATCCTTCTGCCTATGTCATTCGTTTGTTCGATCTTCCCGTGGACATTCGTTTTAGACTACGTTACAATTAACCTGAAATGGAAACGGAAATAGATGTGGATAACTGTGTCCTTAAGTGCTGAATTCTAGTTTTACGTTAACCGTCATAAAACATTGGATGACAACAATTCCGAACGGTTTGTAACGGCAAAACAATCAAGAAATTAATTAATCAAACACTTCTATCGTCCCGACTGAGCTAAAATATAAAGTCACAATAGAAATAACTAAGCGTTTTTCTACATTGTGATTTGGCAACGGACACATACGTGCTGCTCGGACGGATATTGGAATGTGTATTACCTAGGCATATGAAGATTGAAATGAAAAGTGTGCCGGGTAGCTCAAGTGATAAAAGCATTGTTCCGGAATGGCGAAGATTGCGGTTTCGTCTCCCGTCCTGGCAGTGCCATGCTTCATTTCAAATGACATGCTCACCAGCACACTACTCATCATCTACACACATGGAACTCACATTGTACTTCAATGGTCCGTTGCTGAATCGTGGGTAACGTAAAAAAAAACCCGGCGATGCCCTATATCGTGATTTTTTTGTTTTCTCGAATTTCTAATACTTTGTAAATTTCACGCCTTCTTGTCTCTGTAACAATGTGGCAAGGAATGCCAACGAGACAACGTCCACCCACAAAAGCAAACAATTTGAGAGTGTTTTCAAAAGTTTGGGTTAAAAAAAGTTGTATGAATGAAAATAGTTTTCTTTTTCGTAAATTCTTAGGAGGTAGCATCTTTGTATATTGTTACATATTCGTTATTTATTTTAAGTTCATTGATAGATTGATGCAATTGATTTGTCAGCGAGTAGCTACAACATTGAGACCATTACCTCATCGTAGAAGTTGACTGTTCAGCTCACACTTAATTTATCTATGATTTCTACTGTGAAATATATTTCTGGTCAAAATGTATCAATCTTAAGAATGAGCCGGATGCCCACGTGCTATAGCATTATAACCATTCCACTTGCTTGCAAAATATGCTTGTATATGTACAGTGTACAGTGTATACGTACATACACCCAATTATTGGCCATTGTTTACTGCGTTTCAATTAAAACACAATGTCAATCATGCAATCTTTTCCACTGATTACATACAATTACACGCTAACATAATTATAATATACCTGTTTTGTTTGAACAAGCCTCTGTAACATGTAATCAAAGACATTACTATGTAAACTTTATTCGTTACAGACATCGCCCAATCAAAATAAATAGAACAATGACAAAAATAAACATTTAAATAGCATTTTTCTTAAAGCATTGCGCATTCCCATCATAAATACTTTATATGCTTTTTTATATGGAATTTTATAATGTTGTTTCTCGTGTAACAGACGGAAAGCCAAGCTACGGAAAAATCCGCATCGTAGGTTGAATTGTTTACGAGTGATGAGTGTTAGTATGAAGTTTATAAAGTATTGGCATGCATGCCATCGAAATAAGTTTGGTGTGTCACTGTGGTACTGATAATTGAATCACAGTTCAGCAGTACGTAATAGTAGTTTATGCAACGAGTGACGAAAAGTGGTACTTTTTGTCGCTAGATCGCTCCGCTCGTTTGATAATCACATCGTGTGACAAAAAGTATACAACCAGCTGCGAAAAGTGAACTTCTGAAATGCAACCATATCCTTCGCCATAACCACTCTATGAACAAAAAATGCTCTGAACGATCATCTAGACTGGATTATGTGCGCTTCAAAAATCGGTTCATTGATCAAATGATGCATGAAATGGTTCACTTTTCGCAGTGCCGTTGCAGGATAGTAGTTTATGCACACAATTCATTCTATAGAGAAACGGGTCTTCCAGAAAATATCGAGTTTGTATGTCCGCACGCCCACATCAATATAGATAAAGAGCAATGGATCGATAATTTATAAGGTTTTTTCATTCATTTTTTATTTAAAAATGTTATTATTTTACTCAAGATTCGGGAGTGCCACGTCAAGTTGAATGACTTGAGTGACGATTGGCACGATATGCCGAAATGTTGATGTGTCATATATGTTCAAGAGCACGACTGTTCTAAGTTGAGTTTGTTCTGAGTGTCATTCAATGACAAATTAATTCCATTGAAATTTCTCTCAAGCTTGTTTGCCTGTCGAAAAATCGAGTAAAATCAAAGTGTCTTTGTATGCAATTTTGTTGCCTGCCCCCTGCGAAAATTGAGTCATACATGTCAATGTGCCCCCTGCGAAAATGATTCATTATACATGGTGGGAGATTTGGGATATTTGTGTCGTTTGTGCCCCCCGCGAAATGCTACTTTACTTTAACGGCCAGCCCACTGCGAAAATAAAATTTTACATTAATGGCCAACGCAGTTTGAAACTACCGAATGGAAACGAAATCATTTTTGTTGATTCATTATTGAAAACCATAGTTTTTGCAATGATTTTGATTTGAATGAAGTTCTTATTTACATGAAATGCAATCAAATTTTGAGAAAATAAATTCAAAAACACGGAATCGAATGGCAGTAGCAATATTTTTTATGAGAATTTACAGCAAATCATTTTATGTGGTTTCCCACTTATTTCCAACAACACTCGATTGATGCGCTTGCTCACAAAATATTCATTTCACATCAAATCACGCAAAATTTATGGTCAAAATAAAAAATAAACAAATTCTCTACGTCTTCTAACTACAAAACTTGTCAACAACACAATATTGACACAGTTTAAACAGGCTACCTAGGCTACTCTGATGTTTACTTCGATCACAACAATCGAACGTCTCGCCTTCGGCTCGGATATGCAAACTCTACCCTTGTCAAAATAACACTTTTCAAATCTTGTTGCTTCAACACACACTTGTGAGTTCGGCTCGTATCACAAATTGATCCCTCATGTAATGAATCATTTACGCGGAACCTATTGTAATCTACTATTAATCAACGCAGTGTTTCTCTCTGTGCATAAATCGGACGTTACCTCACTCTGTAAATTACTCCCGAGGTTTCAAGTGGTTTATTCGACGATTGGGACCTCGTGGAACCTTGTCAGTACAATGCTCTACGTGCTTCTGCTATGTATACTTTACGTTTCTATGGGATAATTTGTTTATCCACTGGATGTACTATATCCTCGCCATTGGTTCGAGACTACCAACTTCTTCCTCGTAGATAACCAAATTATCTCATAGATGCGAAATGTATTTGATATCTATTTGGCTCTACGTGAGTCGGTTTGTTCTAGATACACAGTGAGTAAACCATTAAAGGCCAGAATAAAGTTAATCGCCATTACATTTGAGCCAATATGCGTTTAGTTCTAATGATGAAAAATCACAGTGTCACCCCTTTTGAAATAAGATGTGTTACCGTCTAGTGAGCCTGGGCGCTCAAACAAGCGTGTAATGAACACTTCCCGCGGAAGGCACATGTACATGTAATGAGAATAAGGTAGCGATTAAAACTCTTTTCTGTTTTCTAAATCGAGCTAAAAACAAACCAGAATTGAGTCCGATATCGAATCAACATTCCATTTTTTTTTAATTTGTCTGACTCATTGTGTGTATAATCAGACGTGAGAGCCGTGGAAAAAACGTCGGCGAGCCGAAAGAAAATAAAAGAAAAATATCTAGAAAGTTCTGCAAGGTCAATAAAATCACGGTCTTTTACATGAATTATTGCGTTTTGTCGATTTTGTATTGCATGCACTCATACACTTCACTTTACTGAAGAAAAAATTTAAAGATCTCGTCAAATTTTTGTTAAATTGGTTTTTTTAACTTCAACTTTGTGTAATATTTTAAGTCAAAATTCAAGCCGTTTCAAGCCGGCTCGAGCTTACTTTTTAAACCGACGGCTTGGCTTGGCCAATATGTGTCGGCTGCGGCTAGCCGGACGGCTTGCATTCGGCGGCTCTCATGTCTGTGTGTAATGCATAAAACACAACTTCATTCATAGCATTATCAAATTAATTACGTTGGTTGAACCATAATTAATTGCAGTTAGTCATCAATTCTTAACAGTTGTACAGTAGCTTCTAAGCAACTTTTAACTTTGTATTTTTAACTAGCTTATCACCTTTATGTCGTGTACGTTTAGGTTAAGTTGATAGCTGAATCGATAGTTGTCTGTTTAAAAAGTCATCATTGCCGATTTATGGTTATTGACTGGCGTACAACATGGCGTATTTCACACTTCAACCCTCCCACTTCTTGCGGACGTCCTTTGTGGACAGAACGAAATGCCAACGATGAACGTTTCGGAGCTCATCTTCCGTTCTAAATGGAACATCAAATCCCCATTCATATGGCCAAAACGATACGCTCTGCCGTGTTATATTCGTTATATTACTATCCAACGTTGGTGCAATTTCTATTTTATGGTGGTATTGTACTTTTAGTAGAAAATATCTAATAGGTAGGGATAACGGTGCAACCAATGAATTTAAACCCCGCCTCTTTTAAATGCAAGGCCGTTTTCGACAGTTTGATTAATGATCTTTTAAGTGCGTCTATTGGTATTGTTATGGACTGAAATTTTAACATTTTGTCTTGGAGTTTGATTCTTCGTTGTTGTTATACATTGAAGAACACAGTTTTTTTTTATAAATATTACAATTTAAAGGCGAAATCGTGTTCAAGAAACCATACAGTGATGGCGCACATTTGTTGAACTGAAATAATAAATTGCTGAATAGGAATATGGGTCTTACGTAAGGTAAAGTTAAGAAATGATGACGTCGTTTCATTCATCGTTGTCTGCAGACATCATGACATCATGATAATACATAAGATGGATCAAAATCAAAGACATTTCGAGATCGGCAGTTGTGCCATTGAAAAGCGTACCGATTTCGCTGAAATTACTTACACTTTTTGTACAATGTTGATTTGCACACTAACAACTGAAGGAGATTTTTTATGGCTGTTTCTAAGACGCTACGTAAGACAAGAGTGTACCGTTATTGTGGATTTAGAAACGTCAAATAGTTACAACTTCCGTCGCATATCACTTTTGCATGGTTCATTTTGTTCCTGATTAATATGTGAACCATATTTGTCTTTTCCCATTCAACGAGAAACGGCTTCCACTCTCAGATTTATGTCGGGGATGCTAGTGTATTTTGTGAATTAGAACACGTTGTCGAGCGATGCGAATATTCAGCGAAGTGAAAAATAGGATTTCTCCGGGAAATGGATAGTTCAGATGAAATTATTTCCGTAACCCGAAAATTTTCCAATAGCCAATTTCATCACACTTCCTAGAACTCGTCGAACTCTAGAGAATGCAATGAAATTCATGCAATTCCGATCAATGGTACCGCAGATATGAGGAAATGAAGCTAGATGTAGGAAGTAGCAAATAGGAAATACTCTATTTTAAAGTATACTTTTGGTAGGAAAATTCACTCCCTCAGAATAATATCGAAATCCATACGGAATTTGATGGATGGGAGAAAAGTTCTAGGATGTGTGATGAAATTCGATTTTTTTCCGACGCTGCAGCGCTACGAGCGGCGCCACAAAAAATGAAAAAACTTAGCGAAATTTCCTCATGCCTTCCTCAAATTATGGCCAAACCAGTCGTGTGGGGGTTCCTTTTAAAGGTTTGAAACTAGAACTATCGAATTACCAATCAAATCGGTTTCAATGAATTTTAAATTGAAAACCTCATCTCGGTCTAATAATACTTAGTAAATAAACAAATTATTTTCGTTTTCGAGCGTGAATTTCAGTATACCGAGGTGTCAGAATGTGTAGTTCTAGTTATAATCAAACATTGAGAAAATCTTCTTTCCAAGCCAACAGAATTACTTCGTATAAATAGAAAATGCCAAAATAACAACGAATGTCAATTTTGAACGCAAGAAAAAAAACGGAAACTAAATTTTGATGATAAGAATATTCTTGAAAAACTGATCGTTTCTCGCACCTCCCAGGAAAAAAACTTTACAGCTTTGCATTCATGTGATCAAATTCGTTCACAACGCGCATGTAATGGGACAAAGGTGAAAGCTGTCTTTTGTTCGCTATAAAAAACCCCAACGAGTCAAATGAAAAATCGGTGTCTCTCCGTAAAAATAGCCACGCAATAATGTCATTAAAACTTTGAAGTTCACCATACAAACTCCCATTGTTCTAGCAGTTGATCAGTTTCCAACTTTTTTTTAACCAGAAGTAAGTCTCTTTTGTTAAGCCGCATCTTTTTCACATTACAATTACACAGCTTCTAGCTGGAAATATTGAATACACAGCAACTGATAAAGCAAAATAAAAATTGTAAAAATGTCGCTTAGGTAAAGTGATCGTAGTGTTTTGGTTCTGTTGTGGCTTTAAATTCTGCGACTTTTGATACTATCTTACATCCTGGAGTTAGGCTAAGATTTCACTTTAAGGTTTGTGTGCAAGATTTTCTGAGAGAAGTTTCTGAACATCAGGAGTGTTGTAGTTAATCGTGTTTATATCTGAAGAAGATGTTATTGGACATCATCTGGAGTGTTTTTGTTGTTGAAACACATGACCACTTATTCGTGTGGTGTTGTATAGCGATGCTTTCCTGTGTCATGCCATCTCGGAATGAATTGCTCAAAAAATGTTACGTGGTCCAGCAAAATATTTACTCGATATGCATGCTGTAGGTGAAAAATCCTTAAAGCAATTTGCCATTGACTAACGAGTTACAGCGGAAAAGACCCACATACGACGAAACAGTGTCTGTTTTGAACGGAAGTTCAACGGTTCCTTCACGGATCGAATGGTTAGGCTGGCAAAAGTACTATGATGTTGCTGTTAACTGGCTGTGGGATTTGTCTTCGGGCAAAGAGCAGTATAAACTTGATTCATCATTAACATCGAATGATTACGCCGTTTATTACGCGATTCAAGCGGGAAAGTCAAAAGTTCGGTGGTCGTTAATAGTAGATTACCTGTGATGTGGTGAAAGTAAGTCAATGTATCAGCGATAAGTTTAATGGTATGATGGCGAGCTGACAAGGATGTAAGCAATAAGCTTTGCGAACTGTTATTTTGAGAAGTATTTGGTTACTTAGCAAAACGGTTCCGGAACTTAGGGGTCGTCCATGACTCACTGAAAACGATGTTCTTCAGAAAGTTTATGAAACCTTAAAACATTGGCAACGATCACTTCACCCATCGGAACCTCAAGTATTTCAGGACACGAAAACAAACAGTTAGAACAACTATTCACATGTTACAAACAAAACCGTTCAAGTAATGGAAACGAACACTTTCCGTGCTGGCATACGTTTACATTATAATGCCAGCTTTTCGCATGCGACAGTGAAAAAATCAATTCTCTCATCTTCTATTAGGCAACACACCTTCGAATAGAAACCGTATATTGACAGCAAGAGAAGTATTTCGTGTCGATGAAATGGAAACGTTCAAAGAACGTGTAATATAAATATGGAAATGGATATGTTGCAAGTGTGCAAAAATCCAAGGGGTGAAATGAACAGTTCGAGAAAGTCAACATTTATTATGCAGAATAATCGAAATGTCGACGTACATAATTGAAGAACACTGGAACTCGTGACAAGAAGCAATAAGGTGTACGAAGGCAATGTGTCCGCTGATCCGACATAAAGTCAAAATTGAGTCACAATAACACATTGTTGCTGTTTGTTCCCAGCCGGTGCTCTAGCATACTGGTGACAACTCACTCATCTCCAGTCTGCCTAGCCGATCCTAATTATGTATCTCACTACTTGTTGTAAAATCCCCTGCCCTTATCCAATATTTTGAAGAGCCGAAACGAACGCCTAACTGCTCAATAAAATGTGTGCTTTGTTCCTTCATTGAATGAGAAACATTGTCAAAAATTAATTTGATAATTTCCCATTTAAGTTTTTATTACTGTGAGTTATTGTACATTGTCTAGCATAAATCAGCATGAATGCTGGCTACATTCACCCTATTACAATCACACTTAGTGTTTGATTTCCCTATATAAGAAAGTCATTGAAAATGTCAGTCTCAGCTCATAAGTGAGGTTTAGTTATTGATAATAGTATCTGCAGTACGAAATTGTGGTACATGGCCTACGAAAACAACAAACAACCAACTTTGTTGTCGGTTAAACCCAAACCATCAAATAACGGTATCTTTTAAAACCAACACACAATAAATCGTTTAGAACGATTGACGATATTAGTTGAAACGATACTACAACGCACACGATTAGAATTAAATGAATGAACACCATTATTAAACCTAACAAGTGACAAAATATAAAGCTAAAGCTGAAGACACACGAGCAATTTTGCTTTGGTATGATCGACAATTATGCATCGTTTTCCATTATTTAGCCGGTGGTTAATAGTACATTACGCCACTGCTTCCGCATTGTTGTTTTGATAAGTAGAAGAGCTATATCCAGAGCCGAAGGCGAGTAATGTATTCCCAAAAACATTTAACGAGCAGAAGCACGTAATGTCTGATTACAATAGAAATCGTAGCATAATAATTGTCGAAAAATTGCTCATGTGTTTCTGGCATAAAGCACTTGAAGTTTTGGCTATTAAGTTGTTTTAGTATCAATGTTCGGTACTTCAATTTTGATTTGGAAATGTTTTAACGTATACCGATTAGGTTCATTGTCCACTGCTCTCATTCGGTTATGTAATATTGTATCAAGGATAGATGTTTAGAAAAATTAAGAAGACAAGATTCTTTCAAAGAACAGCTTGCCGAAATGGGACGCAAATTCCTCGACGATTGTGTGGCTAGTGGAAAGTGTCATTGGGGATGTCATGTACTTTCGGAGTAAATAGGGTCTTATTGGGTTTCAAATTCATCTGAACTGAGCTACGAGCGTATTCAACGCCGAATGGTTACTCAGCATCCACGAAACAACGAAAATACAAAAAAAATGGTTTTTCTGATGGCTACTAGTCTTAGCACTTTCTTTTAATAATAATAATAACAACACAACACCGTCAACAGGCTTTCGCCCTCCCCTGACTGAATAACATTTACAAACGAGCACAGTACACGAATTTATTCGAAGAGAGTTCGTTAGGAGAGTGTTCGTTCTTAGGAATAGAGTTCGTTAGGACAGAGAGTTATTTGGCGCCAATTCATATCTCAGCTGACAATGAGCTCAGATATTTTGTATACAGAATTCATCGTGTATGGGTGACGTCATACATGTCGTTCTTCTGTGTACGGTTCGTTGAGAGCACCAAACACCTCAACTACCCAGATTATGAAGCTTGGTTACGCCTATAGGACTATACATTGAAGACAAATCCTTTGCAGAATTTGTCCCTCACCGGAATTGAACCCGGGTTTTCTTGGTGGAAGGCTAGTACGTTACCACTGAGACAACCCGTTCCCGTTCAACGACACCAAAGGCGCATGTATAGTGTCCCGATGAAAGTAGAGAAGCGTTGATTTCTAGTTTGAAAAAAAAAACTTCCCGGTCAGCTAAATTTCCCGAACAAATAAAACTTTTGGATAGTTCAAATTTCCCGGTCAGTTGATTTTACCTAATCAGTTAAATTTCCCTAGCCAGTTCAATTTTCCGATCAGTTCAAATTTCCGATTAGTTAATTTTCCCTAGTTAAAATTAAAAGAAATTTCATTCTTGTGGTTTCGTAGCCATTTTTTGACTGTATGTATTTGATTTATGTAAGATTTAGCGTTTTTGGTTGAACGACAATTTAGCTTCGAAAAATCTGATTTTCCCTAATGTTATTGCAGGTTCATTTCATTTTGATTGGGACACATAGTGTCTCTCAGTGTAGATTCAAACACTCTAATGAACTAATAATTTCAAAGAATTGAAGCAACAAATGAACTTCATCGGACAATCTTTATGTGCTGTCAGTAAATCCAGATATTATTTCTGTCAATTTCAGTAGACTCTATAAAGTAGTTCCTGAATAACAGAATCCTGTTTATTGGTTATGTGTTGGAATTTACCGCTAATAAAAACCATCTCAAACAGATCTAAGGAAAATAATTTTCAGCAAGACTCATTGAATCGCCGGACTAAACCAGTGCCCTAACTTTTTTCTTCAAAATTTAACGACATTTTCTATTACTTGGCATAAAAGGCTTGTCGCTTTTGAATATCTTCGTCGATAAAACTGTACCTTCATACATGCTGTATTAAGCTGTGTTTATTACTTCATGTGTCGCGTTTATATTCAATTCAAGTGAACATGTGCAAATTTTAATGATTTTGCAAATTTGTTAGTATCATTTTATCGACAACGCTTTTGATGGGACCGTGTAAAATACATTGAAATTCTCTTGCACACGCCTAAGTAATGCTTAAGCGACAATATAATGTCGACAAAATTTTTAGTGTAAGCCTCGGTATATGCAATCAATAACTAATGTTTCAAATACATTTCAAATTTTAATGTTGAAATCTAGTATCTTACTTCTGGAATCATTGCTATTGGATCAATCCAGGGTTGTGTCATGTGTCAGGAAGTATTTATTTTAAGGTGAGATTATTTCCTCACTTTCATTCAAGTCTCAATGTTTTGCTCATTTATTTTGAGTCAATTCTGCAACTATCTCAAACGAATCATATTTTGTATATAATCTTAAAGTCTCTCGGAACAACGCAACGTCGACGATACAGCAATCCACAGACATTCGAAAGAATCATCGTGGATCACCACCCAACAATATCCCTTCATGACGTATTGCCATTTTATGTACCAAATAATACAGAACGTTTGTCCCATGATCAACATTGAAGGGGTCGCGCAGTAACGTTGCGCGTTTTTCAGATTTTTGACAACCATTCTCCGCGTCCACATATACCTGCAATATGACTCGGCTAATTTTCGAGAATACTTCTAACATTTCTAATATTCAATTTTTAGCGTAGATCCTTTCATAAGAACTTTCGAATCCAGGTATGTCGAATAACAGTTTGAAAGCTAAACTGGTTAAATATCGTTCGAATCTAGCTTCATGATAACATGGAAACTTCAAGCTCCTCATTCCATCAATTGTGCAAAAACGTGTACCTATTTTGTATTTAGAAACAAATTTCGTAAAAATGAATGTCGGGGTGCAAGAAGTTCAGTTGTTGAAGAAACTAGCGGATTCTGATGAGATACATAGTTACAGCTACGAATTAAAAAAGTAATTTAAAAAAAAAGTGTAAGACATTGGATGACAGCAATTCCGAACGGTTTATAATTGTGAGACAACCTCGGAGACAACCAAGAAATTAATTATCAAATGCTCATATCGTCTCGAGTGAGCTGAAGTATAAAGAAATTGCAAAACTGCACTCACATTGAAAATGACAAGCTGAACATTTTTGGTTTTCTTGAATTTCTGGTCTGCTTTAAACTTCGAGCCCTTTTTAAGTAACGGTCTTTTTTCTGTAAGTCTGTGGCAAGAAATGTCATCGAAACAATAGAGCGTGGAATCTGTAGATGTATGCACTAACACAAGTCATACATGGACCCAGTTCCACACTCTCAATAAGAAATTTTGTATGCATCCGGCAGCGCTGTACTGAAACGTACTAAAATGCGAACAAATATTGAACAAATCGCAGAATCTACATCTACAAAACTAAAGAATTTGACAACTGTCACGTGTCTGAGTAAAAAAAAAGTTTGAAGTAGTGCTAATTCGTTAAAATTCGTCAGTGTAATGCTCAAATCGGAATTTTCCGGAAGGATTGCCACTAAAACAATAATTGATTTGTCATCACACATCCCTCCTTGCGAATAGTAATATTCTAACGCAACACTTAAACTATTAGCAACATTGGTTTACAATCATTTACAATTAGTAATTAAAACTTCAAAGTTAAAGTTTTTATTGGTTTTTGTGTGTGTGTTTGTTTGTTTTATGCCGATTATGTTAATTTAATGCATACAATGAACGTAAAATTATGGGTCAATAAAATAATGGCACGTTAATTCGAATCGCCTTCATCAGTAAACAAAAAAATTCAATAAAACTAGGTCCCACCTTCTGGGCGGGTCGGGTCCCTTGACTGACTGACATTGGATTTTTACATAGTGCGCAGAAATTCATTTTGCTTGTGTTTTCATTGCAAGAAAGTGGAAAACTGCTAGACTGGACTTTTATGCATACAATGTGATGTCAACCCGAGGCGAAGCCGATCGAAGCCGTTTATTGATCAAAATTTTCATTTAAACATATGTTCTGGAAATAAATGTTGTTGCTTTGTTGACAAGTGAAGTACTTATTCCAATATTCGACCCGTTTCCTTTTTGTGAAGATGAAAATGTACTAGGTGTACACACAAAACGCTCGTTTGAGATTTTGAATAAAGTGTTCCATTCGAAAACAAAATATTTCAATTTAGTACGCAAACTTGGATTAGTGTCTGAAATCCAGGACACTAGTCGTATTCGGGAAACTCGATGAGGAAATCACGGTAAACCGGTGATTAACCGCAATATTTCACGATTATTCGCAGTTTTGCGGCGCTTGAACTGAATAGGTACTGGTTTATCACTCGTAAGTTATCATGTTAATAACGGTTAATCATGTTAATCTGACAGTGGTTTTCCCTCTGGGAAACTTCACGACTTAAACTACTATTAAAAACCATCAGATAACACCAACAATATAAATCCATGTTCACCTTCAAACTCAGTTTCCTGAGTTATGATAGCAGAAAATTGTGATGTGAGGTATTCAACACCAAGGCTATATACATAGGAGGTCTTGCCAAACAGGCAATCGGCTGCCACATCACATTTCTTGCAAAAATTT